>BPLR01011791.1:0-126820 GCA_021605095.1 Caerostris extrusa | reverse complement strand
AAAGAAGCCATCGTCGCCTGCAATTCAGAAACACCCGTATGAAAAAAGAAAACCCAGAAGTCGTTTCACCATTGGTGGACTACGAGGTTCACCGCATCTTTTGTCAAACGCAGCCAGGTGGGAAACTGCCACGGAATTCCTGGACAGCCTTTTTTGGAAGATTTTTAAGGCACTGTTTTCTTTTTTTCTTTTATGTTCCTAGTACTAGACACTCTCTGATATGGGCTGAATGGGAACTATTTGTGAAAAATTCTCAGTGACTGTAATTTTCCTCCTTTTCTTCCCTTAACAATACAAAGTCAGCGTGAAAAGTGGGTCCATTTAACATAACAGAACTGCCTTTAATGCAGTTTCATTCATGTTGAAATTTTTGCATGCAATACAGGCAATTTTTTTTAAATACTAATTCATTTATAAGTAGCTTTTTGTATATTTTTATGGGACACTACTACTAATAATACTAGTACTAATAATAATTAGTACATTTCGTTACTAATCATTATTAGTCAATAAGTACTCATCATCATTACTTTAAAAAATTTTATATACGAAGTTCCGAAGATTCGTCTAATATATTTTTAAGATTTTTATATTTATATTACTGTGTTCAAAAAATAAAACCAATTTTCATTTTTTAATTTCCAAAACAAGGCTCATAACTTTGCATTTTTTTTCTTTTCAAGGTTGACTGGCACTGTCCGACATCTGCGTAAAATTGACGCGTCGAAATATTCATTAGTGTTTTGGAGTTATTAATGTGTTGATTCACACAAACTGGCATTGTGAAATGCTAAAACAGTTCCGGCGTTTTTTGAAATATCTGAATGCTTGCATTCAATTTTTGGTTTGCGGATACGTGTAGAAGGTTTCAAAGAACATTCGGTGAGCCTTCCTATGGAAAGAAATGTTTAGAAGTGGCATAAGCAGTTCAAAGGCAGAGGACGCGTTGAAGACGAAGAGCCCTCTGGTGCACCCTCAAACTCACCGACCCGAAATATCCAAATAAAGAAAAGATTTGGTGCTTGCAAACATCAGGTTTACAATGATTGCTGAAGATGTTGGAATTTCCAAAAAAGAAGGATCGGTCCATTCTAGTCTCAAACTGCGCTTCAAATCTCGCTGGGTACCGAAAACACACAAGCGCCAGCTTTGTGATCAGCGGGCTAACTCGTGACTTTTCACCGAAAGGAAACCCATTACGTTCCACAACCACCGTATTCACACCCTGCTACTTCTGGCTATTCCCCAAACTCGGAGCCATAAAAACCGTTTTAAGTCGATTATAGAGATTCATCGTGAATGCCGCGCGCTTTGAAGGCTGCATCCCTGCCGATGACTTTCAGCATGCATTGAGGATTGAAAAGGTTGGCATAAGTTGCATTATGCCAATGGGATTATTTTGGCAGGCGATGAAATAAATTTGGAAGTATTCATAATAAGAGTTTTGAAAATAAATAATTGGTCTTACTTTTTGGCGTATTACAGTAGTACATCAGTGTTGAAGGTATCAGTAGCATTTTGTTAAAAGATATCTTAATACAAGTCATGAAGATTTATTTTAGAAAAATCTAAATTAGGAATGCATTGAAATTAGGGTTCTTTTAATTCGAAAGTTCGATATTTATCTTGAATCAAGCACAACGTGGAATATTTGATTTTGTTTTCGTTATATTTCAAGAACAGACTCTAATTTCGTGTAATTAGTTTAATTAAACGACTTGCGCATCTCCGAGTTGAGTTCACTCTTTATTTCTTAGGCCCCGATAAAATAAAAAAAAAAGGCAACAAATAAGTCCTTGTCTCACGTACATCATTCATTCTCTCTCTAAATCTAACCAAGCCTTCAGAAAACATCTAACGCAGCACTTGCGACTTTTATTTTATTTATTTTTGTTTCATTTATCTTTATCTTTTTTATTTACTCATAAAATCGGAAAACAGGAGAGAAAAATAAATAAAGGGGGAAAAAAATCGAACTCGACACAATAGCGGTGTTTGGACGAATTTATCTGTTCTGTGTTAGTTGTCATTGATCGGATGGCAACGGAAGACAAACGGCATCCACTAACGCCATCTGGTGGACAAAAAAGAACCTCCAATTCGGAAACACCCCTCCAAGTGGACTTGGAGTTCTATATCTTTGACCAAATGGCCAATTGGGAAACTGCCACCTTCCCTGGGCCTTTGTTGGAAGATTTTTCAAGCCACTTTTTACCTTTTATTTCTTTTTTCTTCTACGTTCTTGGTGCTAGGCACTCTCTGATATGGACTGAATGGGGCATTTAGTAGAAAGGAATTCTTGATATTTTGACTGTAATTTTGCTCCTTTTTCTTCCTTAACGTACAAAGTCGACGTGAAAAATCGGGTCCATTTAACATAGCAGAACTGTCTTTTAATACAGATTTCTTTCACGTTGGAATTTTTTTGTATGCAATACATGCGATTTTTTTTAAATACTAATTCATTTACATGTCATTTTTAAATAATTGCTTTTTGCGTATTTTTTATGAAAAAGTACTAACAATAATTAGTACATTTTTTGACTAATCACTATTACTCAAAAGGTACTCCTTATTATTAATTTTAAAAAATGTTTCCCCTGGGTGATGCAAAGTGAGTAACGTCTCTGCAGCGCTTGTCTTAAAATCCAGAACAATTGTCTAAATGTTTGGCAGCTGCATTAGAAAAAAAAATTATATATATATATATATATATATATATATATTGTCTCATTATAGCCTGTTACATAATAGATATAACTAATAACACATTTCATTCCAACAATTACTTCCACCCATTTTAAAATTGCGAAGCATCTATTTTAATGCAATTCAGTTTCGCGCTATTCCAGACAATAATTTTCGTTGTTAGCAGTCGCTTCTCTGACGGCATGTAAATTCTGAAATATCGATGATGCAAATTTATCGATGCAGATTGGGTGCCTATCGCTGCAAATCACCTGAAAGCGACCAATCACGTGCCGGAGCCGAGGCGGTTTATAACCGATACCAGATTTCTAGGTAATTTGCAGTAATGGGATGATAAAATCTGAGGCTCTTGATTTAAAGTAATTGCTGCGATAATAAAACTCACATGCATAAAAATGGAAAGGCAGAGAACATATTTGAACAATGCAAACTAAATATTAGCATTAAAAGGTTGCTTTTCGAATGATTTCTTTATAAAATTTAAATATTAATGTTCTGTGATAATTGAAAATATCTTACATAAAATAATGATTTGATAATATCTTTAGTGTACAACAAATAATGATTTTAAAACATATAATTATGTTAAGGTGACTTTAATAAATTATTAAATTAAATTATTAATAAAAAAATGCTGAAATCTGCTCGGAAAATTTCAACTTATCATGTGAACATTCGAGAACGGCTGAATAAACTCAGAAATATGCCAATGTTTAATAATGCACGAGATATACGAAGCAATGGATTGGAATACTACAAGAATGGCAATGTTGAATAGATCACGAACTTCATGAAGAATGAATTGTTCGAGAAACTCTAAAAGAATATACATTCAAAACAAATTTACCTTTATTCTTACATGTAATCTAGATAATATAATAATAATGATACTGAATGCACATTGTAAAGAAATATATAGCAGTAAAAATGAAATATAAAGCATATATAAATATAAATGAAATAAAAAATGAAATCATTAAAAAATATTTAGTTTACTAGTGAGATATTTGTTTCTATATTCTTTCACTTAGCTTTTCGCAAATCGACGCTTGCACCTAATGAGTTCACAGAATATAATTTAATTATTCTGGAACTCATAACTGTAATCTCATCAATAAAACAGGCAACATCGGCCCTAAATTCGCGAGAATATCATTTTAAAATCAGAGTTCATTTTTTCTCATCATTTCAACAGTTAATTTTTTAATATAGGGATGCACACATAATGTACTTTTTTAATACATTAGTTTTTACAACTTTGATCATTATAAAATAAATATATTTTGTAAAAGTGTGATACATCTCACGGCCCGGAAAAATATTCAAGGCGGGCGGCGCATTGGCCACCTCTGGTTTAGATATTGCTGTCTACCAGATGGGATAAGAAACCACAAGCAAGTTTGTTTTGATAATATTAAAAAATTCCAAACTTGTTTGGAAATTAAATGTTAAATACAGTGTTCTCATTTGCATAATTTACATATTTATTATGAGAAACTTTCCTATGTGAACTTGAGATTTAATATTTGTGTAAAATTCATGAAAATTATTTTTATGAATCTTATCAATAGCAAAAGAAATTTTTAATTTGCACCATTTCTCAATGATTTTAACTAAAATTGTTCTTTACAGACCGATTTTTCTTGGCACGATGACCCATTTTTAATTCAATTTCAAATATATTTAAAAATGAGTGAATGTTTCATTTCAAATCAATCATTTTCAAACATTGGTTGAAACTGTCAAAAGCATACACTTTACGTTTTTTTATAAAAAGAATATTCTTACTGACATAAACATATGTTACGTGTGAATATATTTTAAAAATAGTCATTTTTTTAAATGAAATAGAAAATTAAATATTAATTTGTTCTAAAATGAAATCTATTCGTTGAGGAAACTTTTCTTCAACGTCACGTTTAAACATGGAAATTCTTCCCACTTTTCGTGACAGTAAGTGGGAAAAAGAGTAGCGAAAAACACTTCTTTCGGGGCTCAGAATGTGTCAGTTTCCTGTCGAAATTAAATTACGCCAAACATCTAGAAGCATCCCTGCTTCTCGGAAGACATTGCTTGACTCGCAAAATAATGAGAGATGAAAAGTAACAACGCCAGAAAAGCGAAAACATCTTTTGATGACTTCAAAACAAAAGTGCTACAACAACAGTTCTTCGCCACAATGTTGATGAAAAACACTTTTCGTTTAATCAATCCAGAAAAGGCTTTGTTACATTTAAAAATCTCCCCATTTCCTGAAAGTTTTGCAAATTAATGTGTGGAAGAAAAATTAGAATGCCAATTTCAACAACGCGTTTGAAAAAAAGCTATTTCAAAATAAAAAAAATAAAAAATGACGACTGTCAACGCGCTTGCAAATCCAAAATCGTTTGGCGAAAAAAAATGTTGCCACCTCAACGCCATAAATACCAATTATCACTATCCGTCATAATTACTTCGTCTCGCGCTGAACTGTAGTGAAAAGACTTGGCCTTATCAGCTCTCCACTTCCAACTTTTAGAAAGAAAGAAAAAAGAATGCTTTAATCAAAACTTCTCACCTCTTTCGTAACCTTTTATTTTTGTTTTATTCTTTATTCGAAGCTAACTTCTTTTATTCGAGAAGAGAAGACGAGATTTTTCCTTCGGTCTCACACTTTATCTGCGACAATCAATTCTTTCTCGCTTTCATTTCGTTTTCGTGGCTTCTGGCGAAATTCTTTTCATCGTTAATCAGAAATCTCTTCTGGCGGCGTCGTTCGAAATTATTATTCCAAAAAGTTTCTCTCTCTCTCTCTGTCTGCTTTCTTTTTTCTTTCTTGTTTGTGGAATGGAACTAGTAAAAACACTTGCTTGAAATTTGCACAATGAAATGTGTTTCAATAATTTTAAATATCTTGACAGTTTATTCCAAATAAAATTCCAGAATTTTAAAAGATAAATATTCTGGCGCGAAACAATGACAGACTGAAAAGAACGCTTAGAAATTTATTCGAAAGGTACAAAAATAATTCGAAATTTAACTAAACGATTGCCATATTTTGGGGCAATCTTTCAGATAAATTCAAATTACTTAATGCAATGTCGAATTATTCGACATATTGTTCAACATTCGAATTATTCAACATGTTATTAGACATTCGAATTATTCGACATATTATTAAACATTCGAATTATTCGACATATTATTCGACATTCGAATTATTCAACATATTATTCGACATTCGAATTATTCGACATATTATTCGACATTCGAATTATTCGACATATTAGTAGACATTCGAATTATTCGACATATTAGTAGACATTCGAATTATTCGACATATTATTCGATATTCGAATTATTCGACATATTATTCGATATTCGAATTATTCAACAGATTATTCGAAATTCGAGTTATTCGAAATATTGTTCGACATTCGAATTATTCGGCATATTATTTGAAATTCGAATTATTCGACATATTATTCGAATAAAATAGAAAAGAATGCTTTAATCAAAACTTTTCACCTCTTTCGTAACCTTCTTATTTGTTTTATTCTTTATTCGAAGCTAACTTCTTTTATTCGAGAGAGAGAGACCAAATTTTTCATTCGGTCTCACACACTATTTGCCACAGTCAATTCTTTCTCGCTTTCATTACGGATCGTGGCTTCAGGCGAGATTCTTTTCAACGTTAATCAAAAATCTCTTCTGGCGGCGTCGTTCGAAATTATTATTCCAAAAAGTTTCTCTGTCTCTCTCTCTCTCTCACTTTTTCTGCTTTCTTTTATTTTTCTTGTTTGTGAAACTAGTAGAAACACTTGCTTGAAATTTATACCATGAAATGTGTTTCAATAATTTTAAATACCTGGAGAGTTTATCCCAAATAAATTTTCAGAATTTTAAAAGATAAATATTCTGGCGCGAAAACAATGACAGACTGTAAAAAACGTTTTAGAAATTTATTCGAAAGGTGCAAAAGTAATTCGAATTTAAATGAAAGATTGCCAAAACTCTTAATACATGGTTTTTGCGTGAAATATTTACCAATAATTAGGTACATCTTTTTCAATTCCAACTATTAGCTCACACTCTCCCTATATAGTTTATCTTGTTCAAATTTTCAACTGTTCATAAAATACTTTTTACTCGTGAACTCGAGTTCAAATACATAATTTTTGAACTCGTAGTGGATGACATGATATGAATACAGTCTTTTTCAAATATTAATTCATTGATTAAATTTAATTAATTCATTTTAGTTTTTGTTTTAGATTTAATTTGCATGTATCTACCAATAGATGGCGTCAGATGCAAAAGGAAAATTTCTACTTTATTTGTAAAGGACTTTTCTGCAATAGAGTGAAAAAAAAAGTAGGAATTGACTTTAAAATTTTTTTTTTGTTAATTATGTTTATTTAAAATCGAATCATTACAACTTCAACTATTTATGATTTATGATAAAGTCTAATTTTAAGAATTAGAAAAGGAGGAAAAAGTTTTTGACATTCAAATGAATAAAGAAAGCACTTATTTCTACACATTTTCCGAGTAAAAAGCTGATTTTAAAACTGAAAGTGCAGATTTTAAACATAGAAAATATGTTAACATTAAATTTCTAATATTATTATTCAGTATTTCCAATTAATAAAAGTTAGAATCTGGAAAATTTTTTGTTCATTTAAAAAATTTTCCAAATATTTTAAAATGGATGCGTAATTTAAAATGGAGAAGGAATCTTTAATATTGATTTAAAGAATGTAACTAAAGTAATCAATTTCAAATATTAAACTTGCTCAAAAGGAGAAGCAACAGAGTAATAAGTTTTTTGTAGATCTCTTGAATCCCTTTTGAAGTTAATGTAATACTAACAAATAAGGATTCAGTGAAATATTTAAAAAAATTTATTTCAAATTACATGTTTAAAATGTGTTTTTACTAAAATGAATTTCTCTAAATATTAGCAGAGTTTCTTTTTGTGTGTGTGTGTGTGTGTGTGCACGCTAATAGCATTATTTATAAATTCTAACTGAATTATTATTTGATTCGCAAGAGATTAATCAAATTTTATTTGGATTTTAATTGCATTTTGAAAAACTGAACCTATTAATAAATTATTTTGCACAGCCAGTATTCTTAAAAATGCCCGATGATTTTTTTTTCATATTATGAATATGTCTTTTTGTAAAAAATAACTTATTAAGTTTATCAAGGGCGTTTTTACGTTTATCAAGTCCTTTATCAAGGGCATTTTTTTTACTAGTTTTACAAATAGTGTTGCAATTCCATTTAGTATCCAGGTATATTTTAAACTAGAAATGTAGGAATTAAAAATACCTAATTAATTTCGTTATTTAAAAATTCCCTTATTATTTTACGTTCCTCGCCTTCTGAAGGCTACTATATTTAAAAAAAAAAAAAACCAGCAGCAGCATTAAGGTGCAATGTCAACAGCCGTGAAATCTTACTGAAAGCTCACTGTATTTAAGATTTTTTTCCCTTATTATTGAAATTATGTTACAAAAAGCATTACTATTTTTTTTTTTAAAGTGAATTTTAAAAAAAAAAAAAGAAATACTTAGAAAACTTGTAAATTAATGAATCACAATTCCATTTAGAAAATGAAACGTAAGACAAATAAAGACAAAATAATTGAGTGTTGTTGTAAGAATTTTCTTGCAACCACAAGTAATTTCACAAGTTTACTTACCTCTCGTAAGTTTTTGTCGTACGTCAGTGAGCTCCAGACATTTTAAAGGGAGGGGGTGAGACCTCCCGAGAGAACTTATTCTAGTATGTGTGTCTCACGGGGGAGGGGTATGTTCACCAAATGGCCTGGTACAGTAGATGTCAACAGAGGATTAGAAACTGAACCCGCTTGTACACTAACTGAACTTCTTATCTGTCAGCCAAAAGTTGGGCAAAAATAATGCTTGGATATTTATAAAGCGAACATGCATCTTCCCAATTAGATTCTGTGTTTTATTTCAAAACTAAAAAAAAAAAAAAAGAAGCCGGTTAAAGGTCTAAATCAGGGGTGGCCAACTTGCGGCCCGTCTTGAACACTTTTCAGGCCCGTGAAATTCGTTACACTTTTACAAAATATATTTATTTTACAATGGCTAAAGCAGTGAAAACCAATGCATTAAAAATTGCATTATTTGTGCATCAAATATTCAAAAATACATCAAATATGCAAAAGAAATAAAAAAAAAAAACATGGAACTATTTTTGAAAGTTGATTCTGTCATTTAGAGTTAGACAAATACAACAAAATGTTTGAAATGTATTCATCTCCCTTTCATGTTGAAATCGACTCGGCCTCTGAATATCTCCAAATGGAACTGGTTGACTTACAATGCAATATTGAATTAAAACACATTTATGAAAAATAGGATCAAAAATGGATTTTTATAACACATCACAAAAGAGAAATTTTTCAATTTGAAATCCGACACAAAAAGTTGTTAGCTCTTTTGGTTTTACTTATACCTGCGAAACGTTTTTGTCGAAAATGAAACTGACCAAACACAAAACAAGCTCACAACACATATAGTAAAATAAAACACATATAACAAAATAAATATTTTTGAACGATTTCATTTTTTTTATTTCATTTATGTTTATACATTTTTTATATTTAATTTTAGGGGCCTGACTGGCCGAGTGGCTAGCCATCTGGCCCTCGGTATCAAAGGATTCGAGTCCTGACGGTGCCATGGATGTTTAACTGGTTCGGAATCCACTTTAAACCGTAGGTCCCGGTCCTAATAGGATCGTAGAGCGTTGCGGGGGCAGTACTACTCCGCGTCCGTGGCTTATCTTCAAGTTACACGCACCCCTGTGTAATGCAAAGTGAGTAACGTCTGTGCAGCGCTTGCCTTAAGGCCTCCAAGACCAAGCTGTTTAAGTGTTTGCCAGCTGCATTAGAACAAAAAAGAATATTTTATTTTAGGTGTTATATATTTCTTTACAGTGTGCGTTTAGTATCATTATTATTATATCATCCATGTTTACATGTAAGAATGATAGTAAACACAAAAATAATAACTCATTATGTTTCAATTTTTCACTCCAAAACGATGTCTATAGTGGGTTTAAATCTAATCTATAATTTTATTTGCGGCCCGCGGAGTTAGTTTCTTTTTTTTTTAAAGTTTCTTTTTTTGGTCTAATGCAGCTTGCAAACACTTAGACAGCTTGGTTCTTGAATGCCTTAAGGCAAGCGCTGCACAGACGTTACTCACTTTGCATTACCCTGGGGCGCGTGTCATTGGAAGATAAGCCCTGGACGCGGAGTAACAATGCCCCTGCAACGCTCTACGATCCTATTAAGATCGGGACCTACGGTTTAAAGTGGATTCCGAACCATCCATGGCACCGCCGGAACTCGAACCCGAAACCTGTATTACCGAGCGCAAGAGCGCTAACCACTCGACCATTCAGGCCCAGGCACAAGCAAAGTTGGTGCAAACATCTCACGTACTAGAGTGGGCGTCGAATCGATCTTGCCTTCTCTTCCGTGCACGCATTTATTTAGAAAACATGTTTAAAAGTAACATTTATTAAAGTTACAAGGTTATTCTGAACATTCCGAGAAATTTTAGTTCTCAAATCGTACATTTTTTAAACTAAGTGCTTACTAAAGATAAATAGATTCAAGAAATGTTATTACAAATCTGATCATTTTGTACGGCACATAATGAAGCATTACAAAAAATTCATACAAATGAATATTTTTATTCTTTAATTTTATATAATTTTTAACAGAATATAAATGCCAAATATTTTGAAAAATAAAAATCACATCGATTAACAGCTAAAAAAAAAGGAATATTTTTTTGGGGGGATTCCGCTGTGGGATTGTAATTTAGTTTATTGCACATATAAAAATATAAAATAATAATAAAATAATAAAATTTAATATTAAAACCTTTTATTATGTTTGTTATTGTCAATTGGCCTGATAATGAACTTCTTTCATACCAAAAATTTTCTGTTTTAAAAATTAACTATCAAACTTTCATATGCAATCCTTTTTTAAATAATTACTGTGTTTTAAATACCTATTAAGATCCTAATAAATTTTGTAACTAAATTCATAAACCACCCAAAGTTTAAGAATTAAGAAGTTCCGTGATTTTCACTGTTACATTCCCCGTCATTTACCATAAAACATTACCGGAACAATTAATTACCGGCCCATCCGTCACCCTCTTAATGGCCCATCCAAAACTTGAATTATGCTTTCACAGCTACATTTCCATTCTCCCCTACCCTCTTTCAACCCATACCTCCTTTCAACTTTCCTGAGTATCCAGGACCCCAACCCTGTCATCATCGTGAATCTCCATCAGCAACATCATAATCACCCCCCAACCCCCGTCCCCTAAAAATCCTTCCATTCATTCTACTCTTGGAAAGTCAAAGAGCAAGAGAGAGAGAACAGAAAAGTCCCCGGCAGCAGCAGGGCTTTCCGTCTTTCGCGAGTAGGCGGCGCCACTGAGCACACAGGAGAATAAATCACGGGGACAAAATGGCAGTCGTATAGCTGGCCCATTTATCTTGCAGGCCGACGTGATCCGCGACAAAGGTAAGGGACTCCCCATTTTCAAAGTTGTCAGAAAAGAAGAGACCTTCGAAAACGGGAAAAGACTTATGCAGTTGTTTTTAGGAATTCGGTTTTAGAATCTTCCTTTTTGCGAATACCTTTTGGTACTGAATACCATCTTTTAAGGGTTCGTTTTAAATCGCTACTGTTGAAGATATCACATCGTGTTGTTTTTGGTCAATTTAGTGTTATATATCGCCTTCTGTAGTGGACTTGAAACCAAGCTATTGGGCACTATTTCATAGTAGCTTATCTCCTAAAAGAAATGGCAACATTGTTTATAATGTTATTTACAATATACGATTTCTGGGCAGTTTCCAGCGTCAAATAGCAGCATTCCAGTAAAAAAATCTTTTTCCTTATATCTTAAAAAGATTAGTAGAAAAAACATTAACACAATCTTTTCAATTCAAGTATCTTATTTTATGAAATATATATATATATACGTATATATATACTTCTGGGCACAGTAGTATATATATATATATACTACTAGACCACTATATATATACTACAGTGCCCAAAATAAAAGACCAATTATTTTTTTTGTTCAAAAAATTTTAATTTATTCTTCCAAATTTACATATGACCCAGAAATTTTGAAATGATTCTCTATTGTGATAATTGAAAGAAACAATTGCAACTTAATTTTATTACATATAGAAAATACGCGGTGATAAAATTTAATATTAATATCTTTTATTATGTTTGTTATTGTCAATTAACTTGTTTCATACCTAAAATTTTCGGTTTTTAAAAATTAAATATCAAACTTTAACATAAATCCTTTTAAAATAATCACTGTGTTTAAAATATCTATTAAAATCTAATAAATTTTGTAAATTAATTTATAAATTATCCAAAAAGTTTAAGGATTCACAAGATTCGGGATTTTCACTGTCAGATTAAAGTCTCATACTTAAAATTTTCTGATTTAAAAAATCAACTATCAAATTTCAATATGCAGTCTTCTTTAAAACAATCACTGCGTTTAAAACAGCGATTAAAATTCTAATAAATTTTGTAACTAAATTCATAAAACCCTCCAAAAAGTTTTAAGGATTAACAAGATTCAAGGATTTTCACTGTCAGATTCCCCGTCATTTACCATAAAACATTAATGGGCCAATTAATTACAGGCCCATCCGTCACCCTCTTAAAGGCCCATTCAAAACCTGAATTATGCTTTCACAGCTACATTTCCCATTCTCCCCATCCCCTCTTTCAACCCCTACCTCCTCCCCCTTTCCTGAGCATGCAAGGACCCCTACCCTGTCATCATCGTGAATCTCCATCAGCAACATCATAATTAACCCCCAACCTCCCCTTCCCTAAAAATCCTTCCATTCCTTCTACTCTTGGAAAGTCAAAGTGCAAGCGAAAGAGAAAGAGAGAGAACAGAAAAGTCCGGCGTCAGCAGCAGAGCTTTCCGTCTTTCGCGAGTAGACGGCGCCACTGAGCACGCCGGAGAATAAATCACGGGGACAAAATGGCCGTCCGCTGGTGGGGCCCATTTATCTTGCAGGCCGGCGTGATCCGCGACAAAGGTAATGGACTCCCCATTTCGAAAGTTGTCAAAAGAAGAAAACCTTCGAAAACGGGAAAAGGCTTATGCAGTTGTTTTGAGGAATTTGGTTTTCTTTTTTTCTCTTTTCCCCCTAGAGAAAAGCTTGTGCCTTTTGGTATGGAATACCATCTTTTAAGGATGCGTTTTTAAATCGGTACTGTTGAAGATAGCACATCGTGTTGTTTTTGGTCAATTTAGTGTTGTATATCGTCTTCTGTAGTGGACTTGGTTGGTTGACAGCTAAAATGAAGCACTATTTCATGTTAGCTTATCTCCTAAGAGAAATGGGGACATTGTTTATAATGTTATTTACAATATAAGTTTTCCGGACATTTAAAATTTCAAATAACAACATTCCAGTGAAAAAAAAATTTTTTTTTCTTCCTTAAATCTTGAAAAAAATTAGTAGAAAAAAAAAAAAGATTAACACAATCTTTCTAATTCAAGTTGTTTATTTTATAATATATATATATACATATACACTACTGTGCTGAAAACGTAAGACCAATTTTAATTTTTTTCAAAAACTCTTTCTTCTTTCAAATTTATTTCATCGCCTTCAAAGCGCGCTCCAATTCACGTTGAATCTCTTCAATCAACTCAAAACGGTGTCACCGGAGAGGGGTTTTAAAATTTAATATTAAAAACTTTTATTATGTTCGTTATTGTCAAGGAATTTGTTTCATACCCAAAATGTTCTGCTTCTAAAATTAATTATTACATTTTCACATGCAATCCTTTCAAAATAATCATTGCGTTATTAAAATCAAAATTATTATTAAAATCCTACAATTACAAATTTATTATTAAAATCCTAATAAATTTTGTAATTAAATTCCCAAACCATCTAAAAAGTTTCAAGGATTAATAAGGGATTCAGAGATTTTCACTGTCAGATTTCCAGTCATTTACCAGAAAATATTACAGGAACAATTAATTACCACCAATCCGTCATCATCTTAAAGGCCCATCAAAACCTGAATTATGCTTTCACAGCTACATTTCCATTCTCCCCTACCCTCTTTCAACCACTACCCCTTCCACTTTCCTGAGGACGCCTACCCTGTCATTATCGTGAATCACCATCAGCAACATCATAATCACTTCATCCCCACCCCTAAAAATCCTTCCATTCCCTCTTCTCTTGGAACACACCGAAAAGTCAAAGAGCAAGCAAGGGAGATAGAGAGCAGCAGCAGCAGAGCTGCGTCAGCAGCAGAGCTGTCCGTCTTTCGCGAGCAGACGGCGCCACTGAGCACACCGGAGAATAAATCACGGGGACAAAATGGCCGTCCGCTGGTGGGTCCATTTATCTTGCATTCCGGCGTGATCCGCGACAAAGGTAATGGACTACTCCCATTTCTAAAGTTGTCAAAAAGAAGAAACCTTCGAACGAGAAAAGGCTTATGCAGTTGTTTTGAGGAATACGTTTGGAGATTCGTTCTTTTTTCTTTTTTTCTTCTCTTTTTTTTTGTTCCTAAAGAGAAGCAAATACCTTTGGTACTGAATACCATCTTTTAAGGATTCGTTTTTAAATCGCTACTGTTGAAGATATCACATCGTGTTGTTTTTGGTCAATTTAGTGTTGTATATCGCCTTCTGTAGTGGACTTGGTTTGTTGACAGCTAAAATGACATGAAGCTATTGGACACTATTTCATGTTAGCTTATCTCCTAAGAGAAATGGGAACATTGTTTATACTGTCATTTACAATTTGCGGTCAGTTTTGTGACAGTTTACAGTTCAAATAACAAAATTCCAGTGAAAGAAATTTTTTTCTTCCGTAAATCTTGGAAAATATTAGTACAAAAAAGATTAACACAGCTTTCTTAATTCAACTCGTTTATATACATCAACATTGCCATCGAAAAATTTATCATAGGTAACATGAATTGAACGCTGAATGTTCACTTTTTGTGCATCGTTCAATGAAAACACAAAAAAATTCTGCGTTCTACTACTCTGCCCAAAAAATAAGACCAATAATTTTTTATTCAAAAACTCTTTATTTATTCTTCCAAATTTATTTCATCGACTTCAAAAGCATCCTCCCAGCAGTCTTACTTTAGCACAGCAGTATATGGATTATGTTATATCGAACACAAAATTTCAACGAGTATTTTGACGTTTTCTTCCTTTTTTTTTGTAGGTCATTATTTTCGAAATTCTATACAAAGAAATTCTCTCCCGATCAATCCAATCAATCTAATAGCAATCCTTTTCCTCAATACATATAAAATTCCACTACTCGCTTTGACAATTATTTATTTTAGACAGAATGTTGTTTATATTTGGAACACATAAGACGACATCAAAATAATTTTTATATTATTAATTATGAATATTACAATAAGAAACATTAACACACTTAGTCAACACTTTAACATTTTTTAGTTAACACCCTGTTATTAAATTGACAATGAATTTTAAAAAAAAAAGGAAATGTGAAATGAATATTGTTGTAACATATGGCTTTATTGGAAATCAATCCATTACAATAAGGATCACACGCAAAGAAGGAAGAAACAGAACAAAGCAAATTTCACACATCACAAAAAGTCAAAGGGAATAAAAGAGTAAAATATAAAGGAGGCAGACATTTCCTTTCAATCCATGAGGCCCCTGGCCTCCCAATACAGCTACAAGACTTCTCCTTGGCGCTTAGTCGGCGCTGTTCAATCGTGGACATTTCAAAAGATGTTCTGAATTCATTGTTCTAGCTCTACATATTGGGCAAGTGTCCGAGGCGAGGACACCTATCTTGTTTAGGTGTTCCGCAAGACAATCGTGCCAGGTTCTTAATCGAAAGTTGACAACCAGCTCTTTACGTGGTCTAGTGTTAAAGATTTTCCAGCAGTCTTGAATAGTGTGCTACTTTTTGCCACCAGATTTAGTTATGAGATCATCTTTCAGTTGCTTACAAAATTTCTCTTTGAATATATTTTTTTTTGAAAGAATCTGGTGGAACGTGTGAAATGAATGTAAAAAATGCAATAAATGAAGAATTGAAATGAAATTATTTACAAAAACAAATTCATATTACATTATTTTCCTTTTTGGGAATAAATGTTACGGTTTTTTATTGCATACAAAATTTCAATTTCAACCAATTTGGGTTTAAAAATAAGTATTATTAATGGTTTGAAATGAATATATAACTATCAAATGATCTATTTTCATAAGGTTTTTACAAGCTTCATTAGTAATTATTAGCTAAAATGAAAAGTATTACTCTGAAATTTTATTAATGATTTTCTAAAGGATAGAACTCTTTTAATTATTTATTACAATAAGCTCCAGCATTAAGTATAATTTTCTGATTCATTCTTATTTCACAAATGTTTTACCTCTTCTTCATTAATTAATCCTCGGTCTTTGCTATCGCATATTAGTTCATATACGAAATATGTAGAATAAAATAATATCCTAAAACATTAGAAGAACATGAAACTTAGGAGCTTAGCGTTAATGAAGCTTATTAATGAATGTTTATTAATTAAGAAAGAATTATTACAAAGAATTCTAGCTCAGGCATCGAGGAAAAAGTTTCCAAGTTTACGAAATTAGTATAAAAAGAAAAATTCCGTATCTGTCAGCATTTATAAATTTTACTGCCAAAGACTTATTTTTCTTGTTGAACACTCTGAGAACAAAGTGCTTAATGCGTAGAAGAAATAATAGTCTAATAAAGGATACATTATCGAAGTAAGGTAAATTAAATAACCAGATTATGCTTAGGGGACTGCACAATTAGGATGAAGGGCAAATAGATAATGATGGTTAAGTGATTGAAGTTTGCAAATTTATTTTTTATTCTTATGACAGATAATAAAGTTATAATATAGCGATTCGAAAATCTGGAGAATAAAATAATTGTACAAGATTTAAAATTTTCCATACAAGTGTTTATTTAATACAGGGATAAAATAGTGAGACGCTAAAAATGATTCCGTGGATTTTTGAAATGTTTGAAAACTGAGCAAAGAACTTGCATTCAATTTTTTTTGCGGAAACGTATAGAATGCTGCAAAAGGCATTCCTATATAGGAAAGAAATGCTTAGAAGCGGTATAAACTGTTCAAAGAAGGCAGGGAACGCTTTGAAGACGAAGAGCTCTCTGGTCGACCCTCCACCTCAACCGACGAAGCTCACGTCCAAAAAAAATAAAGATCTGGTGCTTGCAAACCGTCTATTTACAATTAGAGACCTTGCTGATGATGCTAGAATTTCAAATGGATTGATCAATTTCATTTTGGGTCTCAAACGTGTCAAATCTCGAAGGGTACCGAAAACACTGAATGCACCAGCATCACACTGCATTGATTCTTCGTGACTTTTTCGCCACAAATGAAACCCACAACCCCCGCATTCACAACGTGCGACTTCTGGCTCTTCTCTAAACTCAAAAGATCACTCCGGGTACACCGATTGAAGAGATTCAACGTGAATCGCCACTCGTTTTGAAGGCCATCCATGCCGATGCCTTTTTTGCAGGCATTGAGGATTGGAAAAAAAAAGTTGCCATAAGTGCATTGTGTACGGATGGGAATATTTTGAAAGCGATGAAATAAATTTGGGAGAATAAATACAGATTTTTGAAAAAAAAAAATAATTGGTCTTACTTTTTGGTCACAGTAGTATGATACATTTTTCGATGGCAATATATATACAGTAGAACATTTTTAAGTCGAACCTCGATAAGGCGAAAACTTCCAAAACTTCAAAAAATTTGTGTTCCCTTCCCTTCAAGACCCAAAACCTCCATGACTCGAAATTTCAACCCTCTATGTGTCGAAATAATGAGTAACACACCCCACAAGCCATTTTGGTATATATTTTTTTCCATTTAATGGCGTTCCTCACATTATAAACAATGTTGCCATTTCTCTTAGGCGATAAACTAACTTGAAATAGGGCACGATAGATTGGTGTCATTTTAGCTGTTAACAAACCAAGTCCACTACAGAAGGCGATATACAACACTAAATTGACCAAAAACAACACAATCAAAAAGAATTATATATAAAAAATAAAATAAAAGAGTTGAATTAGAAAGATTGCGTTAATCTTTTTTTCTACTAATTTTTTTTCAAGATTTAAGGAACTTTTTAAGGGATTTTTTTTTTACTGGAATGCTGTCATTTGACACTGTAAACTGTCGCAAAACTGTCCGGAAATCCAATATTGTAAACAACCTTATAAACAATATTTCCGTTTCTTTTAGGACAGGAAATATTGCCCAATAACTTGGCGTCATTTTAGCTGACAACAAACGAAGTCTACTACAGAAAGCGATATACAACACTAAATTGACCCAAAATAACACGATGTGCTATCTTCAACAGTAGCGATTTAAAAAGCGAATCCTTAAAAGATGGTATTCCATGCCAAAAGGCCCTCTCTACTCTTTAGGAAAAAAAAAGGAAAGGAAAAAGAAAACCGAATTCTTCAAAACAACTGCCTTTTCCCGTTAGGAAGGCTTTCTTCTTTTTGGACATCTTTCGAATTGGGAGTCCATTACCTTTGTCGCGGATCACGCCGGCCTGCAAGATAAATGGGCCTCCACCAGCGGACGGCCATTTTGTCCCCTTTGATTTATTCTCTGGTGTGATCAGTGGCGCCGTCTACACGCAGAAGACGGAAAGCTCTGCTGCTGACGCCGGCACTTTCTGTTCTCTCTATCTCTCTTTCTATCTCGCTTGCTGCTTCACTTTTTGGTGTCTTCCAAGAGAAGAGGGAATGGAAGGATTTTTAGGGTGGTGAGGGGTGATTATGATGTTGCTGATGGTGATTCACGATGATGACAGGGATGTGGTCCACGGATTCTGGAGATACTCAGGAAAGTGGAAAGGGGTATGGGTTGAAAGAGGGTAGGGGAGAATGGAAATATAGCTGTGAAAGCATAATTCAGGTTTTGGATGGGCCTTTAAGATGGTGACGGATGGGCTTTTAATTAATTGTTCCGGCAATGTTTTTTGGTAAATGATTGGAAATCTGACAGTGGAAATCCTCGAATCTTGTTAATCCTTGAAACTTTTTGTATGGTCTTATGAATTTATTTACAAAATTTATTAGGATTTTAATATATCTTTTAAACACAGTGATTACTTTAAAAGGATCATGTATTAAAGTTTGATAGTTAATTTTTAAATACAGAAAATGTTAGGTATGAAATAAGTTCCTTATCAGGCTAATTGATAATAACGAACATAATAAAAGGTTTTAATATTAAATTTTATTGCAGGGTATTTTTTTATATATGTAATAAACTAAATTGCAATTTTTTCTTTCAATTATCCCAATAGAGAAAAATTTCAAAACTTAATTTAAAAATGTCTCAAAATTTCAAGGTCATAAGTAATCATTGAATTTGATATGGTTACACATTAAATTAATGCACGTTATTTCAATTAAATGTTTGTAGTGGTTCGGAATCCGCTTGAAACTGTAGGTCCCGATCCAACTAGGATTGTAGAACGTTGTGGAGGTAGTGTTATTCGCGTCCGTAGTATATCTTCAAGCAGCACGTGCCCTCCTGGGTAGTACTAAATGAGTAACAGCAGTGCAGTCCTTGCTTATGGCATAAGGATTAACTGTCTGTATTATATGATGCATTAGAACAACAACATTATTACAATTGAAACGATAGAAACGTAAAAATCATTCGTAAAAACTCAATCAGAGATTTGGTTATAAAAATATAAACTTTTACTTTAGGATCTTCGTA
Organism: Caerostris extrusa; assembly: GCA_021605095.1. NCBI lineage: Eukaryota > Metazoa > Arthropoda > Arachnida > Araneae > Araneidae > Caerostris > Caerostris extrusa. Next base: position 107,227 of record BPLR01011791.1, on the reverse strand, counting down.
AACTTAATGAGAAAGTAAACGTTATGGGTTTAAAAAATGTAAATTAGTGTGGATCACTAAGTAGTCTCAGGTTCCTTGACCTCAAAGATCACTAAACTTCTAAGTCATTGGGGTATGTGCATTTCGTGTACAACATAGAGTGGTAACATAATAGAGAGCACTAAGTGATAGCCGATTGCGGTGAATATAACCCACATATGACTTTTACAATCGGCACTGTCCACTGTCACCATGGCTGATCACTTTCAGGGTCGCCCTGCCCTTCATTTGTACGAGAGTGGTCACTTTGTTTATTTGCGTTCCAAAGGTAAAGCGAGCTCGTATTTCACTGGTACCAATCGTGATTTGACGCGTTTGAGGCTCATAATATCTCTTAAAATGGAATGGACCGATTCTTTTGAAATTCCAACAACCTCAGCAAGGTCTCTAATTGTAAATCGACGGTTTGCAAGCACCCAATCTTTCATTTTTTGCACTTGAGCTTCGTCGATTCAGGTTGAGTGTCGACCAGAGGGCTCTTCGTCTTCAACGCGTTCTCTGCCTTCTTTGAACTGTTTATACCACTTGTAAACATTTCTTTCCGATATAGGAAATGCTCACCGAATGCTTTCTGCAACATTTTATACGTTTCCGCAAACAAAACTAAATGCAACTTCTTTGCTCAATGAATTCAGACATTTCAAAACTCGCCGGAATCAGTTTCAGCGTCTCACAAATCCAAGCGTCACTCAAACACTCATGAATATTTTGACGTCAAACTTCACACAGATGTCAAGAACAGTGCCAGCAACCTGAAAAAGAAAAAAAAATGTGAAGTTCCATGAGCCTTGGAAATTTCAAATTGAAAATTGGTTTTATTTTTTGAACACAGTAATATAAATATAATGTTCTCTTGGTGGTAAAGGGTACCTGATGCTCTCCATATGAAAGCCCGGTGAGAATCAGACTGCAAACTAAACCTGAACTCGTCGGAAAACATCACACAAGACCACTGTTGCGGTGTCCACAATGCATGCTCTCTACTCCAGGTTAATCGCAGGCGACAGTGAGTTGCGGTAAGTGGAACACATCTGACAGGCCTACGAGCATATAGACCAATGTGCCCTAAGCGTCTGTATACGGTCTGCCTTGAAACTGTCGTACCGGTAGCTGAAGAGAGCTGACGAGACAGGTCTGATGCTGTGCTCCGTCTGTTTCTTTCGGCAGTAACTGCTAAATACCGGTCCTCATTCGGCGTTGTAACTCGGGGGCGACCTGTGCTGTAACATCTACTCACATTAACATCATGTTGTAATCTTTGCCAAAGCTTGGAGATGACACTCTGGGTGATTCCAAGTTCCTAGGATACTTCCAGCTGGGTACATCCACATTCCAGTCGTCCGATAATTCTACCACGTAAAAAATCATTCAAATGCTTCATTTGTGCCATAACTATGCAGTTATTGCACTGAAAGGCTTTTAAAGCGCTTGTGAACAATTTTACTTCTTTGCCACCATTCCTTATATACCCCTCTCTTTACACTCTCGTCATTGTGACGTACTATCCGCGCCATCTGGTGGTTTCCTGTAATTTGCATATTCTTCTTCAAGATGTGTGTGATAATTGTACAGGTGAAATTTTTATTTTAGAGTTCAATTTCTGTGTGATTCTGAATTATCCTTAATTTATGGACATGAGTGTAGTATATGTCTTTCTTCTCCTAATTGTGAAGTCATCTAAGCGCAACCTAGTAATTTTACCCATGTATTAAATAAACGTTTGTATACAAAATTTTAAATCTTGTGCAATTATTTCTATCTTAATAGTCAGTATGTGTCTTTCAATTTTTTTTTTTTCAGATTTTCGAATCGCATATTATTTTTTTTTATTTCCAATGGCAGATTAAGAACAGTTACAGCAATAAAAAGAACACTGAAAAAAAAAAAAACAAATAATACACCAAAACATGCTGAAACAGAGTTCATGAATCTAATAATAATGCCAAGTTGCAGATATTTTAGCCACTAAAAAGTGTTACCAGGTGCATCACGGGGAGGTAGATCTTCTGCGCACGCGAATCGCATATTATAAATTTATTATCTGTCATGAGAATAAACGAGTAATTTAAAAAAAAAAAAAAAAAAATTAAGTCAATTTCTACTTTTTTTCACTCTATTACAGAAAAGTCCTTTACAAATAAAGTTGAAATCTTCCTCTTACATGTGGCGCCATCTACTATTAGATATATGCAACTTAAATCTAAAAAAAAAACTAAAATGAATTAATTAAATTGAATGAATGAATTAATATTTGAAAAAAACTGTATCAACATCGAGTGTCCTCCACTACAAGTTCAATGAAAAAATGTATTTGAACTTGAGTGGATGAACAGAAAGTATTTTATGAACGATTGAAAATGTGAACAAGATATATATAAAAGGAGAGTGTGAACTAATAGTAGGAATTGAAAAATAAATTTGCAAACTAGAATCACTTAACCATGATTATCTATGTAACCAGTATGTGTCCTTCATCATCCTGATTGTGAAGTCACCTAAGCATAATGTGATTATTTAATTTACGTTACTTCGATAATGTATCCTTTATTGGACTATTATTTCTTCCATGCATTAAGCACTTTATTCTAATAGTGTTCAACAAGAAAAACAAGTCTTTGGCAGTCAGGTTTATACATGCTAACCTATAAAGAATTTTACTTTTTATACTCATTTCGTAAACTTGGAAACTTTTTCCTCGATGCCTGAGCAAGGAACCCTTCGTAATAATCCTTTCTTAATTAATAAACATTCATTAATATGCTTCATTAATGCTCAGCTCCTAAGTTTTATGTTCTTCTAGCGTTTTATGACATTTATCTTATTCTACATATTTCATATATGAATTAATATGCAAGAGCAAAGATGGAGGATTAATTAATGAAGAAAATATAAAAATTTTGTGCGATAAGAATGAATTAGAAAACAATACTTAATGCTAGAGCTTATTGCAATAAATAATTAAAAGAATTCTATACTTTAGAAAACGCATTAAATAGGTTCAGCGCAATACTTTTCATTTTATCTAATATTTACTAATGAAGCTTATAAAACCTTATGAAAACAAGTCATTTAATAATTATATATTCATTTCAAACTTTTAATAATATTTATTTTTAAACCCAAATTGGTTGAAATTGAAATTTTGTATACAACAACCTAATATTTAATGCCCCCAAAAAAAAAAAAAAAAATAATGTAATATGAATTTGCTTTTTAAATAATTTCATTTTAATTCTTCATTTATAGCATTTTTTACATTCATTTCACTTTTTTAAAATTCATTGTCAATTTAATAGCAGGATGTTAATTAAAAAATGTTAATGTATTGACGTGTGTTAACGTTTCCTTGTGTAATAATATAATATTTATAAGTAATAATATAAAAATGGGTTAAAAATTATTTCTATGTCAGTGTCTTATGTTCCAAAAAGTACTATTGTGTCCAAAAAGTAAGATCCATTTTCAATTTAAAATTCCCAAGGCTTATGGCATTTCAATTCTTTTTTTCATTTTTAGGTTGTTGTCACTGTCCTTGACATCTGTGTGAATATTTGATGTCAAAATATTGATTAGTGATTGAATTACGCTTGGCTTTGTGAGACGCTAAAAGTGATTTCCCGATTTTTGAAATGTCTGAATTCATTGAGCAAAGAACTTGCATTCAATTTTGCTTGCGGAAACTTATTGAATGCTGCAGAATGCATTTAGGTGAGCATTCCTATATCGGAAAGATATATTTAAAAGTGGTATAAACAGTTCAAAGAAGGCAGAGAAAGCGGTGAAGACGAAGAGCCTTCTGGTCGACCCGTCACCTCAACCGACGAAGGTTACGTCCAAAAATTAAAGATTTGATGCTTGCAAACCGTCCATTTACAATTAGAGACCTTGCTGATGATATTGGAATTTCAGAAGGATCTGTCCATTCCATTTTGGGTCTCAAACGCGTCAATCTCGATAGGTACAGAAAACACTGAATGCGCCAGATCAGACTGCATTAATTCTTCGGGACTTTTTCGCCGACAATGAAACCCATATCGTTCCACAACCACCGTATTCACCTGATTTAGCACCGTGTGACTTCTTCCCTAAACTCAAAAAGACCACTCCGGGCAGACTGTTTTCAGTCGATTGAAGAGATACAACGTGAATTTGTCCGCGTTTTGAAGGCCATCACTGCCGATGCCTTTTTAGCATGCAATGAGGATTGGAAAAAAGTTGACATAAGTGAATTGTGTCCGGATGGGATTCTTTTGCAGTCGATCAAATAAGGTTACTGTTGTAGGCGTAATTAACTAACAAAAACAAAATTTCTGAAATGTTTTTTATGTGGTATCAGTAACATTTCATTAAAAGATCAAAATCTTAATACTACAAGTCATGAAGATTTATTTTAGAAAAATTTAAATTCGAATGCATCGAGATTGGATTCTTTTAATTCGAAAGATATTTATCTTGAATCAAAGCACAACTCAGAATATTTGCTTTTGTTTTCGTTATATTTCGAGAACCGACTCTAAATCTCGTGTAATTAGTTTAATTAAACAACTTGCGCATCTCCGAGTTGAGTTCCCACTTTATTTCTTGAGCCCCGATAAAAAAAAAGGGCAACAAATAAGTCTTATTGAACGTACATCATTAATTCTCTCTAAATCTAACCAAACCTTCTAGAAAACATCTAACGCAGCACTTGCGACATTTTTTTTTTTCCTATTTATTTATTTATTTTTATCTTTTATTTTTTATTTACTCATGAAATCGGAAAAGAGGAGAGAAAAAGAAAAAACAAATAAAAGGAAAAAATTCGAACTTCACACAATAGCGGTGTTTGGACGAATTTATCTGTTTTTGTGTTAGTTGTCATTGATTGGATGGCAACGGAAGACAAACGGCATCTACTAACGCCATCTAGTGGACAAAGAACCTCCAATTCGGAAACACCCCTCCATGTAAAGAAAAACCCAGAAGTCGTTTCACCATTGGTGGACTACGAGTTCTATATCTTTGTCCAAACAGCCAATTGGGAAACTGCCACGGAATTCCTGGATCTTTTTTGGAAGATTTTTTTTAAGGCACTGTTTTTCTTTTTTTTTTTTTTTCTTTTATGTTCCTGGTACTAGCACTCTCTGATTTGGACAGAATAGGCATTCAGTAGAAAAGAATTCTCGGAATTTTGACTGCAATTTTCCTCCTTTTTCAATTCCTACTATTAGCTCACACTCTCCCTATATTCAAATTTTCAATCGTGCATAAAATACTTTTTTATTCATCCGCTCGAGTTCAAATAACTTTTTCATTTGAACTTGCAGTGGATGACACTGGTTATGTTGATACAGTTTTTCAAATATTAATTCATTCATTAAATTTAATTACATAATTTTAGTTTTTTTAGATTTAAGTTGCATATATCTACCAATAGATGGCGCCAGATAACCTTTAAAAAATGAATGAAAATTATTTAGAAAAGGCTTTCTACAATAGAGTGAAAAAAAAAGAAGGGATTGACTTTAAAAAATTTGCTTTTATACTACTTGTTCTTCCTTAACGTACAAAGTCCGACATGAAAAATCGGGTCCATTTAACATTGCAGAACTGTCTCTTAATACAGATTTCATTCACTTTGGAATTTTTGTATGCAATGCAGGCAATTTTTTTATATATACTAATTCATTTATATATGTAATTCTGAAATAAATGTTTTTTTATACACTTTTTTGGAAAAGTGTTTATAGTAATTAGTACATTTTCTATCTAATCATTATGAGTCAAAAAGTACCCGATATTATTACTTTACAAAAATTTTATTTACGAAGTTGGAATTTTTCCATAATTTTTTTAGGTTAAAACCATTCACGTTTTAATATGATGAAATTACTGATCCAAACTGTTACAGATGGGATGTGGATTACACCATAAGTTGCTGCAGCGGGATTGGTGATAGACCAAGGGCTGAAGAAGCGTCGACTCCAATGAGAAGTTAGAGAAGCTGACCCCTCCCCCCTCTTGAAGGATTCTTTTAAAGGGAGGGTTTTGAAAAGAGATTCTGCGACGAGTCGACAAGAAGTGTTGTCATTTTCTCTGAAGTAACTGAACATGCCGGAGTTTCTGTGTGCTTACAAAGTGGAGCCCTTTCGTAGTTTCGTGTATCACACCGTGTGATGACTAAGATCTGCCACAGACCACGTGTTTTAGATTCATCGTAGACTCGAGAACTCAGTAAATCTCCGACTTTAGAGTGAGCTGCTCTTGTGAAAATAATTATTTTTAATTTTCTTTTTTTTTTTTTTTTTTTTTTTTTTGTAAATAGAGTTCTGTATATAAATATATAATGCTTGTAAATAAAATTTAAAGTGTTCCCAAGAACCTGAAAGTGTCCCTCTTCTTGAAGCCGTTATAGGTCTAGTATAGACCGAGACATTACATTGCAAATAGAACTTTTTAATAAATTTTTATATACAGAACAAAACTCTTGTAATATCCTTGAAAATTATAGTAATAAATATTAAACCACCTAAATAATTTCCCTTTTGTATTCCATCAGTATTTTAAATAAAATTATTTTAAGTAAATCGTAAGATAATGTTTTTGTTTGAATATAAAAAAATAGAATACTACTGTGTCCAAAAATAAGATCAGTTTTCAATTTAAATCTCTCGTGAATAAGGTATTTCATTTTTTTCTTTTTTAGGTTGTTGCCACTGCCCTTGACATGTGTGTGAAATTTTACGATAAAATATTCATTAGTGTTTGAGTTACGCTTGGTTTTCTGAGATGCTGAAACTGATTCCGGAGATTTTTTAAATGTCTGAATAATTGAGCAAGAACTTGCGTTCAATTTTGTTTGCGGAAACGCATAGAATGTTGCAGAAGGCATTCGGTGAGCATTCCTATATCGGAAAGAAATGTTTACAAGCGGTATAAACAATTCAAAGAAAGCAGAGAACGCGTTAAGACGAAGAGCCCTCTGGTCGACCCTCCACCTCAACCTACGAAGCTCACGTCAAAAAAATTAAAGACCTGGTGCTTGCAAACCGTCGATTTACAATTAGAGATCTTGCTGATGATGTTGGAATTTCAAAATTCCACTTTGAAAGATGTTTTGGGCCTCAAACGCATCAAATCTCGATGGGTTCCGAAAACATTGAATGTGAAAGCTCACACTGTATTGATTCTTCGTGACTTTTTCGTCAAAAATCAAACCCATATCGTTCCAAAACCACCGTATTCGCCTAATTTAGCATCGTGCTACTTCTGGCTGTTCCCTAAACTCAAAAGACCACTCTGGGGACACCGTTGTGAGTCAAAGGAAGAGGCATTTCAAAAATCGCCATGAGTTTTAGCATCTCACAAAACTAAGATGTAACTCAAGCACTAATGAACACAGATGTCGAGGACAGTACCAGCAACCTAAAAAGAAAAAAATTGAAATTCCATAAGCCCCGGGAAATTTAAATTGGTCTTACTTTTGGACACAGTATTATTCATTTCGATTACGGAAGCGGTTCTCTCACAACCCTAGTTACAGAAGATCCTTGTTTCCTGATCCTGACATGACGAGTCTTTGGAGGCACAACATAGCACAGTAATATTCGTGTTAGTAACAAATGAACCGAACGCGTAATTAATAAACATGATGAATAACAGGGCAAGCATAATTCCTGAGAACTCGAAAACTGACATGCTGCAACTAATGATTCCAATTGAAAATGCTTAAATTAGCACTCATTATTCAACTAAGAAGCATTATAACTGATAGTTTGGCCAGGAAATTAGCATTTGTTTAATGAGATGAATAACGAACCGGAAAAGTTGCAACAAACAATTCAATTTATGTTGATCTTTAAAAATACTTCTTTGTATTTCCTCTCAAAGACTTTACTCTCTATGTTGGCCTTTTTCTACAAATATCCTTCCACAGTTATCACAAAAAGCACTCAACAGCATTTATGAAACAAAGTGATCAAATCTCAATTGGAGGAGTTGTAGATCCCGGTCTAATTAGCCCAAAGAGCATATTTATTGCTTATTTAGTATCGCACGAGTTGCACAACTTTTTTGTTTATTTAGTATTGCTTAATCTAATACCTGAGGAAATATGTTATTAATATTCCCTTTTATTCAATTCCTTCTATTAGCTCACACTCTCCCTATTTATATATATCTTGTTCAAATTTTCAATCGTTCCTAAAACACTTTTCATTCATCCACTCAGGTTCAAATACATTTTTGGAAACTTGTAGTGGATGACACTTGATGTTAATAAAGTTTATTGCAAATATTAATTCATTCATTTTAGTTTTTTTCAGATTTAAGTTGCATATATCTACCCATAGATGGCGCCAGATAAACTTAAAAAAATGAATGAAAATTATTTATAAAAGACTTTCTGCAATAGAGTAAAAAAAAAAAGTAGGAATTCACGTTAAATTTTTTTTTTATATATATTACTTGTTTTAAAATTAAGGAAGGATCTAACTATCCATCAAAATTTTTAAGCCCCTTCCAATTAATTAAATTATCTAGATTCATTTTACCTATGTGAAAGACAAACACAGATCCCTACATAGACCTGACAGAAACAAAAGCAAGAAAGAATTTCCGGACAAGCATTAATTCGTGCAAGTCGCAGTGCCGGACACCCTGACCCCCCCATCATTTATCAGGTGTTAGCCTGACAGCGACGACTTCGGTCCACTGACCGGAGCCTTCTACATGAATGGCGGCAGGCCAAGCGTTTCTTAACTAATGTACTGGAGGCAACCTCTCGGGCTGTCGGACAGAGGATCAGATGATATTTCCACCATCTCCCCCTCCTCGTGGAATGCCTCACACCATCTATTTCCTGGGATTAGCGTGACTGCGATTCCGTTCATCTCCACCCCCCACCTGCTTGCGTTTCGATTTATGAGTTTTCACCGTGTTTGGATTTCCTTGTGAGTCGATTCCCAACACATAACTTGAAAATTTTATTCTTCTTAAGATTGGTCACAGAGCATGTTTGCAGCGCAAAGCATGTCGAAATCCTATGTATGGAATAAATCTATTATATATAATTCCCGTGTCACGATGTTTGTTCGCGATGAACTCCGAATCTAACCATCCGATTTTAACTTTTTTTTTTTAAATGTGTGTTTTGTTCCAACTTGAGACATAGGATAGTTTTTATTCAGATGTTTTTAGTATTTAAATACAAAATCGGTTAAAATCTAGCATTGAGGAAGGCGCCAATCTAGCAACCCTGAATTTTCGCCAATTTCTTTAGGGTTGCAATTCTGCAATTAGAGGAATTCGTAGCTTCATTTTTCGAACAATATAATGACTATTTTTAGATGGCGCCGTTTCTCGATGCCTGTACTACATAACCGCAAAATTCTCATGTTCTGAATATTATTGTTTTATGTTCTACTTTAAATTTTGTGAAAATTATATTGTATGAAATTTATATTATTTCTATGCGAAATAAATCAAATGTATGTAAGTATTACCTGATTTGATTATCAATATTTTTTTTATTTTCGAAGTTTGAATTGGAATAAAATATATGGAATGAAAAGTTGTGAATCAAAACATTGAACTTTTCTATGCTTACAGTTTGTCAACATGTATTTTATTTGATTAAGAATTCTAAAATGAAATGGGATCTGCAAGATAATATAATATAGACAATATAATTTTAAAGAAATATGATGAATTTTAAGGATTTTTTGAAAAGTGTGAAAATGAAGTAAACTCTGCAATTATTTATTATAATGCTAACATTAAAATTTTATAAAAGGTATTATATTAGTTGCAAGTTGAAAATCAAGGACATTTTATTTTAAAAACTTTTGTTATTTGAAAAACAAAGAATTTGAGTTATAAATTTGAGTGATTTAGATATTGTCGAAGAAAAATTGATAAATGGTACTTTTTAAGTTGGAAGTTATTTAAAGAAAACAAAACAACTAAATAAGTGTTTATATTAATAAAGGAGAATTTAAAGCTCATTAACTTTTCCATTTGTTTTGTGATTTCTTTCATCATAAAATAATAAAACATTTTTTTGTGAAGAAGAAAAAAAAACACATTTTGTAAATTTGAATTTGAATTGGAATAAAATATATTGAATGAAAAGTTGTGAATCAAAACATTGAACTTTTCTATGCTTAAAGTTTGTCAACATGTGTTTTATTTGATTAAGAATTCTAAAATGAAATGGGATCTGCAAGATAATATAATATAGACAATATAATTTTAAAGAAATATGATGAATTTTAAGGATTTTTTGAAAATTGTGAAAATGAAGTAAACTTTGCAATTATTTGATATAATGATAACATTAAAATTTTATATAAGGTATTATAATAGTTGCAAGTTGAAAATCAAGGACATTTTAAAAAAAAAAAACTTTTGTTATTTGAAAAACAAAGAATTTGAGTGATTTGAATATTGTCGAAGAAAAATTGATAAATGGTACTTTTAAATTGGAAGTTATTTAAAGAAAACAAAACAAATAAATAAGTGTTTACATTAATAAAGGAGAATTTAAAGCTCAATAACATTTTTATGTATGTACATTTGTTTTTATTTACATTTAAAAGTTGGTTTTAATTATTTCTTATTTGAATTTTTATGCATTTTGTATTCATTCAAAACACCATAATACTAATATTTCTGTTCTAAATGCTTTGAAACTTCATGTAAAAGTTTTCTTTAAATGTATGAAAGGAATAGAACATGGAAATTAACCTAGATTCATAAATTAGTTTCATTTCAGTTTTTAAACTAAGAATTTTTGTAAATTTGTAAAAAAAAAAAAAGTTTGTGTCGACAAACTTTAAGCATACAAAAATGTATAAATAATTAAGATATAAATTTGAAAACAGTATATTACCTACATAAGGATATTCCCAGCATAAAAATACTTGCAAAGGAAAAACTATTCATGTTTTATTTATTTTTGCATTATCAAGTTTTGCAACAATATCACATTTTTGCAATGTTTATCCATATTTTAAAGAATACATTGTATAAAAAATAGTTAAAGTTGATATTCTTATGTGAAATTCAAAGGTTTTGAATATATTTAATCAAAACACTTGCAAAAAGGCTAGATATTTTTAAATTCAGGTCATTTCATATTAAAAAGCATTTGCAAATAGGAGGAAGTTGTAAAAAAAAAATTTTGTCGAGCAAATTTTAACTTTTTCAAAACAAAGCTCAGAAAATATTTAGAGCTTTGGGGGAAAATAAAACTATATTTTTTTATAAATAAGACTATGAACTTGATAATTAAATGGCATTTTAATATATTTACAGCATTTTTAAAATTAATATCTCTAATTAAAAGTTGTTTTTAGCTTTTTCTCAGAATGAATTTTTATGCTTTTTGTTTTCATGTGCAACACCATAACACAAATAATTTTGATCCAAATGCTACAAAACATTGTATTTATGTTTTTCATAAATGTTTACAGGTAATAAACCTCTGAAATGATTATAGCTACATAAATATTTTTTATTTTAAATGTTAAGCTTGGAGTTACATGCAAATTTTGAAAGAATTTTGTGTCGACAGTATTTAAACTAGCACAAAATAATAAATAATAAAGATATAAATTTACCAAAGGTCTATTCCCTGTAAATGTTAGTACAAACAAATTCAAACTTAGAAATTTCAAAAATATTTATTTGATTTTGAGTTGTTGTTTTTTTTGTAACAGTATCCATTTTTGGCCACATTACCTGTCATTCCTGGCTCTACGTTTGCTGATGAGATTAACGCATGTTTGAAACAATCATTTTTATGGAAAACGTTGAAACACTTCGATTGACCATAAATATGCGAGTACAATTACACAATGATCCATTGGAACAAGTATTTTCAAATCAATTACTGGATAGTGGAAATGGTACAATCAGACTACATCAAAATATGCAATGCATCCAATTGCCAGACAATTTCTGCTCTTTGTTCATTCAAAAATGAATTAATTGAGAGTGTATTTCCGGATATTCTTAATAATCACTTAGACCATAATTGGCTCAGTAATCGTGCAATTTTGGCAGCAAAAAAATGTTGATGCTGATGAAATTAACTGTCAAATACAAAATTTATTGTCAGGCAATCTAATGACTTTTAGGGGCTGAATGGCCGAGTGGCTAGCGCTCGGTACCACAGGTTTCGGGTTCGAGTCCCGGCGGTGCTATGAATGTTTGTAGTGGTTCGGAATCCACTTTAAACCTTAGGTCCCGGTCTAACTGGATCCTCGAGCGTTGCGGGGGTATTGTTACTCCGCGTCCGTGGCTATCTTCAAGTTGCATGCACCTCCTGGGTAGTGCTAAGCGAGTAACGTTTGTGGAGCCCTTGCCTTAAGGCATTAAAGGCAATTGTCTGAGTGGTTGCCAGCTGCGTTGGAACAAACAAAAGAAAATCTGATGACTTTTAAGTCAATCGACACCATTGCTGATGAAAACCAGATCGTCAATTTTCTGATTGAATTTTTAAATTCTCAGGAATGCCGTCACACAAACTTCGTCAGAAAATTGGTTCACCGATCATTCTATTGCGTAACTTAAATCCACCAAAAATTATGCAACGGTACACAGATTTACCAGAAGAATTACCGGAAACGTACTTGAAGCAACGATATTGACTGGAAAGTTTAAAGGCGAAGTCGTCCTGTACCTACCTATGATACCATCAGAATCTACAATACCTTTCAAAAGTCTACAATTTTCGATACGTTTGCCTTTTGCGATGACAATAAATAAGTCGCAAGGGCAGACAACGGCTATTTGTGGCTTGGACTTGGAGAATCCGTGTTTCTCCCATGGGCAGCTGTATGTTGCATGCTCACGTATTGGAAAACCATCGAATTTATTTATTTTGACGAAAGACAGATTAACAAGAAATAGTGTTCATCGCTTAGTTCTTAGTTAAATGAAAGTAATGATTATTAAAAATTAAATTAGGTAAAATAATTATAAAACAGTGTTAAAAATCAACATTATCTACCTCATTCATTAAATTAATAAAAATTAAACATTTTCAATTCGTTGAAGCTTAATTTGATCTTTTCACCATTCTTTACCAATTACTTCCTTAACAATACCAATTATAGTATCTAATAATTGAACGAAATACAAGAAAGCCACAGCAACGCGTGGCCGGGTGTTCTAGTAGTTCATATAATGTTCAATAGATGGCCCCATGAACAAATTCGAGGGTAAAATAATAAGTTCGTTATGACTCATTTCAGTAATTATTATTCAAATGTGTTAATTGGAAAAAAAGCTAAAAATGAAACGATTATATTATATATATGTATATATATGTATATATATATATATATATATATATATGTATATGTATGTATATATATATATATATATGTATAAATATAATATATATATATATATATATATATATATGTATATATATGTATATATATATATATATATATATATATATATATATATATATATATATATATATATATATATATATATATATATATATATATATATATATATATATATATATATATATATATATATATATATATGAAACAACTAAAGTATTGCAAGAGTTGAAGAGTTGCACAGCTTTATTGCTTAATTAGTATTGAAAGATTTCCAAAACTTTATTGCTTATTTTGTACTGCAAGATTTGCACAACTTTATTGCTTATTTAGTATCGCAAGAATTGCGCAACTTTATTGCTTATTTAATATTGCTTAATCTTACTAATATTCCCTTTTATTTTAAAAATTAAGGAAGGATTTAACAATCCATCAAAATTTTTAAGATCTTCCAATTAATTAAATTATCTAGATTCAATTTCACCTACATAAAAGCACCCAGCACAGACCTGACAGAAAACAAAAGCAAGAAAGAATTTCCTGCCCAGTCCCGGACAAGCATTAATTCGTACATGTCGCAGTGCCGGACACCCTGACCCCCCATCATTTATCAGGTGTTAGCCTGACAGCGACGACTTTCGGTCCACTGACCTGAGCCTTCTACATGAATGGCGACAGGCCAAGCGTTTCTTAACTAATGCACTGGAGGCGACCTCTCGGGCTGTCGGACACAGGATCAGACGATATTTCCAACCATCCACACCACCCACCCACCCCCATCCTCGTGGAATGCTTCACACCATTCATTTCCTGGGATTAGCGTGACTGCGATTGCGCTCATCTCCATCCCCGACATCCCACCCACATACTTGCTATTCGATTTATGAGTTTTCACCGTATTCGGATTTCACTGTGAGTCGTTTCCAGTACAGAAATTTTATTCTTCTAAGATTGGAGCAGAGGAATCTAAACAGAGCATGTTTGCTGCACAAAGCATATTGAAATCCTATCTATGGAGCAAATAGTTCATATTATATGCAATAGATAGCGCCATGAGCAAATTCAAGGGTAAAAATTATAAGTTCATTATGACTCATTTCAGTAATTATAATTCAAATGCATTTATTGGGGAAAAAAAGCTAAAGTTTAAACGATTATATATATATATGTTTCTCGAAACAGATGTTTTGGTGTAAATTCAATTATAGAAGCATAAATATAGTTTTCCCTCATAAAGAATATTTAAATCCTACCTAGGGAATAAATAGTTCTTATAATATATAATAGATGGCGCCATGAACAAATTCGAGGGTAAAACTAATAAGTTCTTTATGACTCATTTCAGTAATTATTGTTCAAATGCATTCATTGGGAAAAAATAGTAAAAATGAAACGATTATATATATATAATCGTTTCATTTTTAGCTATATATATACACACAAGTAATATAAAAAAATTTAAAGTCAATTCCTACTTTTTTTCACTCTATTGCAGAAAAGTCCTTTACAAAAAAAAGTTGAACTTTTCCTCTTACATCTGGCGCCCTCTATTATTAGATGCATGCAACTTCAATCTAAAAAAACATTAATTTATTAATTTAATTTAATTAATGAATTAATATTTGAAAAACTATATTAACATCCAGTGCCATCTACTACAAGTTCTAAAAATATATTTGAATTTGAATGGACGAATAAAAAGTATTTTATGAGCGATTGAAAATTTGAACAAGATATATATAGGGAGAGTGTGTGCTAATAGAAGGAATTGAATGATCATTTCATTTTTCGCTTTTTTTCCCAGTGAATACATTGGAATAATAATTACTGAAATGAATCTTAAAGAACTTATTATTTTTACCTTCGTATTTGCTCATGGTACCATCTATAGTATGTTATAGGAACTATTTATTCCATAGATAGGATTTCAATATGCTTTGTGCTGCAAGCAGGTAGTAAAGTAATTAAAAAAAGTAATTGTTTGAAATTATGGGATTTAAAATAGACATTTCTCAAAACAGATGTTTTGAGTTAAATTCAATTATAAAAGGATAATATTTATTTATTTTATTATTTATTTTATTTTTTATTTAAGTGAAAAGGCGAAAAAATGATAGGTGAAAATGCTTATAAATAAATAGCAAGAAAGATAAATAATTTACATTTAGAAAACACATTTCATAAAATTCGCATGATCGATTTTTATATTTCAATCCTTTATTTGTTACATTAGGAATAAAAATAATCTATCACAACCAGATAATACGTAAATAAAAATATTTATGTTTCTAACATTGTAATATTCAGTTTTCTAATTCTTTACCTTTAGGTTCCAATACATCTATTTAAATAAAGACTCTCTATAAATTGCTTTATACAATGTATAGAAATGCATAGACATTTCTTATAAAAAGTACCGTTCTATTGAAGAATGTTTTTCTTTGTCGAAATACAATTCATTTTCTCGTGCTATGCTGCGAGTTTGATACAAAAGAAAATTTAGATATAAAGTTAAACAAATAATAATTCAAATAATATTTATTTCCTTATCTTTTTGAAATCTTAAAGAACAACGTAAAATATATATAAAGACAATAAACGTCATTCCCTCTGAACCAAAAAAATATATAGATATTTCATTCCAAACAAAAGATATTGGATAAAAAAAAAAATCCTGAAATGCGAAAGAAAAGGGATTTTTTCCCCGAGTTAGGGATTCGAAAGCAATCTAAAGTCTTTGAATATTCCTGTCTTCAAACACTCCTTCGAGTGGATCCATGCAGGAGTTATGCATCTTTTAACGCATGAGCGGACATCTATGAGGCTCACTTTTAAAATTCTATTTAGAACGTCACTCAACAAAAGATTACAATTAATTCGCACAAAGAAAGAGTTTGTATTGTGAGATAAATAATATTTCCGAAGAAAAAAATAAAAATAAAATTGCTTCCAGAAAAATTAGAAAAAAAGAAATTAATATGTCTTTTTATACTTGGAAATAAATAGGAAGAAAACAATGCTTGAAGTGCACGTAAATTCGTTATGAAATATGAAATGATGGCATTGATAATTCTATAGTATATATAGAATGACTATATATACTATAGAATTGTAGTATTAAGGTCATTATTTCATACGTCATAATGATAGATATTAATTATATTTAAGGTATTAATTATATTCGAGATATTAATTTCTTTTGCTCACTTTTTTTCATATTACCACTGCGCCTACTACTACTTACTACTGATTTGACGCGTTTGAGGCACAAAATGGAATGGAGTGATCCTTTTGAAATTCCAACATCCTCAGCAAGGTCTCTAATTGAACTCGACGGTTTGCAAGAACCCGAGCTTTATTTTTCGGACATGAGCTTCGTCGGTTGGGGTGAAGGGTTTACCAGAGGGCTCTTCGTCTTCGACTCCTTCACCGACTTCTTTGAATTGCTTTTACCATTTGTAAACATTTCTTTTCCGATACAGGAACGCTCACCGAATGCCTTCTGAGTCAATCTGCAAACAAAATTGAAGGCAAGTTTTTTGCTCAATTAATACAGACATTTCAAAATTACACGCGTCCGTTGCTTATATTCAAGCTACACGTGCTCCCTGGGTAGTGCTCAATGAGTAACAGCGGTGCAGACTTTATTTATGACATAAAAAGTAACTGTCTCTGTATTGCCAGCTGCATTAGAACAAAACAACAATATTTGAATTACTTTTTTATTGCAATGAAAGCTTAGATCAAAAGGTCTTCCCAATTTCAGAAATTGTACGCATTCACTTACCCCCAAATATTAGATATCGAATGAAAAAAAAACAATAAGCTATTAAAAAAGCTTTTTATATAAATATTGTTTTTTAAATAAATAATTATTAACATTTTTGTTTTGTTTTCTTAGGGCATATATGATTTGTAATTCTTATACAACCTACCTCCGTTTATTCTTTACTACATCACTGTCATTCGAAAATAAACAGCAACAATTAAATTTATAACTGAGTAATAATTACAATTTTACGTTCCTTTTTTTTTCAATTCCTCCTATTAGATCACACTCTCCCTATATATCTTGTTCAATCGTTCATAAAGTACTTTTATTCCATCCACTCGAGTTCAAAAGCATTTCTTTTTTTTGAACTTGTAGTGGAGGACACGTGATGTTCATACAGTCTATTCAAATATGAATTCATTCATTAAGTTTAATTCGTTCCTTTTAGTTTTATAGGGGGAGAAAACAAATTCTCTTCTATAAGATATAGGATAGCAGGATATAAATTTAGGAATTAATACCGTCAATGACGAAGAGTGGAAAAATGTCTTTCCTTTTTCATTGTGGGTTCTAGTCTGAGTCGAGGAAGGAACAAAATGGAAAATGAAACGCGTGAATAAATGAGCGAGAGAGATGGAAAGTGTGTATGTGAGAGAGAGATATTGATTTGTAATTATTAATTATTAATTATTAATAGTAACTATTTAATAAAAAGTAACTAAAATAAAATTTTTCGTTGTTGACCTAAATAGGAATTGACTCAAAATTTTTTTTTTATATTACTTGTTTAACAAAACCTGACACCATTCCCACTCCAATGTTCCAACAAATCAAAAAAATCACATTTCATTAACTTGGAACACGAAACAAACATGAAATGCTCCATCGTGTCAAACCAATCCGGCATTTCATCCCAAGTCCTGTCTCCTCCAATTTCGCCCCAACGAAACCCAAGAAAATCCTTCTTTGAAGGGAAGGTGGAAGGGTCAAAGTCAAAATAATCCCTAATCTCTGATATGACGAAAATAAATCCTTAAGAGGAGAGCGCGTCTCCCGAACTCAGGTAGTCCCCACAGAAGAAGATCCCACCCCCTCTTTTTTGTTTCTATTGGCCTCTTTCCGACAGACATTTGCTTTCAAGTCTTCGCCCCCCCCTTTTGCAGTCTGTGTGACCCTTCGTCCGTCCATAAGGCTTGATTGACCAAAGTGTCACACTTGAGGGACCCAAGTGTCGTGGACTGACGTCTAGAGAGGGGAGGGGAAGATGATGATGGCCACTTAAAAGAGATATTGATTGACTGGTAGAGTGACGGGCGGGGGTTCTGTGTTCTACGATGAGAAAATACACGTATATTATATATTTTTAATTAAATTAAGTTGTTATTGTTGTTCTAATGTAGCTGGTAATATAGAAACAGTTCATCATTATGCCATAAGCAAGGGCAGCACCGCTGTAGGAGCACTATCCAGGAGGCACGTGTAGCTTGAAGATAGGCTACGGATGGGAGTAACACTACCCCCACACCGCTTTACGATCCTGTTAGAATGGGATCTACGGTTTAAAGAGGATTCTACCACTGCAAACATTCGTGGCACAGCCGGGACTCGAACCCGAAACCTGTGGTAACCAGCACTAGAGCACTAGCCACTCATCCATCAGGGCCCAATTAAATGAAATAATGAGCAGCAATATAATGTCGCTCAGTAGCCAAGTACTACTACTACTACACCAAGCTTCATCACATCACATCACATCGCCTAGAGCTGAGTTGCCCCTTTACAGTTTAAGAATGATGGGGGTGAGAGGAAGTCTGATTGGGCCCTGTGACGCTCTGCGGTCCTATGAGACCGGGACCTACAATTTAAAGTGGTTTCCGAAGCACTACAAACATCCATGACACCGCCGGGACTCGAACCCGAAACCTCTTGTACCGAGCGCCAGAGCGCTAGCCATGGGACCATTCCGGCCCTTCTATATAAATATTTGTTTATAAATAATTATTAATATCTTAGTTTTTTATGATTTTCTTTTAGTAAATCTTACACAACCTACATCTATTTTTTCTCTACTACATCTCTGTCATTCGAAAATTATCCCCCCTCCTCTTTCTGATTCATTTGGGCTCTTCCAAAACAGACATTTGCTTTTAAGTCTTCGCTCCCCCGAGTGCAGTGGGGGTGACCTGACTTCGTCCGGCCATGAGGTTCGGCGTCACCCCCTTGACGGAGCAGCGTGTCGTGGACTGACGTCTGAAGGGGTGACGTTAGCCACTTAAAGAGATATTGATGGACTGATAGCGTGGCGGGGTGGATCTGTTCTATGATGAGAAAATACACGTGCATTATATTATTTTTTTAATCTTTTTTTCTTGTTGTTGTTGTTCTAATGCAGCTTGCTATATAAAGACGTTTAATCCTTATGCCATGAGCAAGGTCTGCACCGCTGTTTCTCATTGAGCATCATCCAGGAGGCACTTGTAGCTTGAAGATGGGATACGGACGGATTCGAAAATACTACTACGATCTAACCTACTACTGATCAATACATACTACTACGATCCTATGAGACCGAGACCTACGGTTTAAAGTGGATTCCGAATCACTCCAAACATCCATGGCACCACCGACACTCGAACCAAAACCGAAACATGTGGTAACGAGAGCCAGAGCGCCAGCCACGCGGTTATTCAGGCACTATATAAATATTAGTTCATAAGTAATTATTAATATTTTATTTTTTTATGTGCGCACGATTTATTTTTTTAGTAAATCTTATACAACTTGTATCTGTTTATTCTCTACTACTACATCATTGTCATTAGTATCTGCCACTCGAAAATAACAGCAATAATTCAATTAATCATTGGTAATAATTACAATTTCTGCGTCTTTTTTTCAACGACACTTGACACCATTTGAACTCCGATGTTTTCCCAAATCAAAAAAAAAAAAAAAAAAAACTTATTCCATTAACTCATAACACGAAACACAAACATGAAATGTGGCCATCGTGTCAAACCAATCCGGTATTTCATCCCAAGTCCTGTCTCCTCCAATTTCGCCCCAAAAGCAACCCAAGAAAATCCCTCTCCGAAGGCGTGAGGGGGTGTCAAAGTCAAAATAATCCCTCATCTCTAACATGACGAAAATAAACCCTTAAGGAGAACAAAGTGGCCTCAGCACAGAGAGATATGTATGTTTAGATGTAAGTATATATACAGTATTTTATATACAATACTATTAGAAAGAACTATACAATATTTTAGTAAGGTCTACTAAAATATACTAGTGCTTTTCAATATTGTCCATTTACGGAACCTTCATGTACATTCAAATATTCAAGAGCTAGCGCTCTGTACCACGGTTTTCGGGTTCGAGTCCCGAGGTACCATGAATGTGTGTAGGGGTTCGGAATCCACTTGAAACCGTAGGTCCCTGTCTAACAGGATCGTAGAGCGTTGTGAGGGTAGTAAGACTCGCGTTCGTAGCCTATCTTCAAGCTACACGTGCTCTGGCTACACGCGCGTAGTGCTAAATGAGTAGCAGCGGTGCAACCCGTGCTTATGGCATAAAGATTAACTGTCTGTATTGCCAGCTGCATTAAACCAACAACAACAACATTTGAATTACTTTTTTATTGCAATGAAAATAGCTTAGATAAAAAAAATCTTCCCAATTTCAGAAATTGTATGAATGAAAAAAAAAGCAATAATCTATTAAAAAAAAAAAGCTTTTTATATATAAATATTTGTTTACAAATAATTATTAATGATAATTTTTAATAAAGCTTACACAACCTACCTCTGTTTATTCCTCACTACATCACTGCCATTCAATTAACTTAGTATCTGTCATTCGAAAATAACAGCAATAATTAAAATTAATAACTTAGCAATAATTAAAATCTTAGCTTCCCTTTTTTTAACGAAACCTGACACCAATCGCACACCAATGTTTAACCCAAAATAAAAAAACACATTCCATTAACTCGGAACACGAAACAAACAGGAAATGCGCCAACGTGCCAAACCAATCCGTCGAAATAATCCCCAATCTCTAATAGTTGAGTCGAAATAATCCCCAATCTCTAATATGACGTAAAATAAACCCTTAAGAGAAGAACGCGTCTCCCGAACTCAGGTGGCCCCCAGAGAAGAAGAAGATCCCCCCCTCTCTCTCTGTTTCTCTTGGCCTCTTCCGACAGACATTTGCTTTTTAATGTTTGCCCCCTCCCCCTGAGTGCAGGGGAGTGACCCATTGTCTGTCCATGAGGCTCGGTGTCACCCCTGATGGACCAGAGTGTCGTGGACTGACGTCTGGAGGGGGAGGGGGAAGGGGGGGATGATGGTCACTTAAAGAGATATTGATTGACTGATGGAGTGGTAGGACTGGGTCTGTTCTATGATGAGAAAATACACATACATTATATATTTTTAATTAAACTCAGTTGTTGTTGTTGTTCTAATGCAACTGGCAATATAGAGACAGTTCATCTTTATGCCATAAGCAAGGACCGCACCACTGTTACTCATTTGGCACCACTTAGGGGGGACAGGTGTAGCTTGAAGATATGGTACGGACGTGGGTAACACTACCTGCGCAACACTCTACGACCCTGTTATACTAGTACCAATGGTTTAAAGTGGATTCCGAACCTATCCAAACATCCGTGGCACCAAAGGGACTCGAACCCGAAACCTGTGGTACCCAGCTCTAGCCACTCGGCCATTATTTGCTTATAAAAAATTATTAATATTTTAGTTTTTCATGCGTGTATGATTATTTTTTAATATTTCTTACACAACCGACCTCCGTTTATTCTCTACTTCACCACTGTCATTAGTATTTGTCATTCGATAATAACAGCAATAACTAAATTAATAATTAAAGTAATAATTACAATTCTAGAGTCCTTTTTCTTAACGAAACCTGGCACCATTCGCCCTCCAATGTTCCCTCAAATTAAAAAAACATATTCTATAAACTTACAAACACGAAACAAACATGGAATGCGCCAACGTGCCAAACCAATCCGGCATTTCATCCGAGGGGCCTGTCTCCTCGAATTTCGTCCCGACGCAACCCAAGAAAATCCTTCTCTGAAGGGAGGGGGGTCAGGGTTCAAATAATCCCTAATCCCTAATATGACGAAAATAAACCCTTAAGAGAAGAACACGTCTCCCGAACTCAGGTGGCCTCCACAGAAGATCCCCCCGCCCCGTTTCTTTTTCTCTTGGCCTCTTCCGACAGACATTTGCTTTTTTAAGTCTTCCCTCCCCCTGAGTGCAGTGGGAGTGACCCGTTGTCTGTCCATAAGGCTCGGTGTCAACCCCTGATGGACCAAAGTGTCGTGGACTGATGTCTGGGGAGGGGGTGATGATGCTGGCCACTTAAAAGAGATATTGATTGGCTGATGGAGTGGGTCCTATTCTATGACAAGAAAAATACACGACAATATACTTTTTAATTAAACTAAGTTGTTATTGTTGTTCTAATGCAGCTGGCAATATAGAGATGGTTAAACTTTACACCATAAGCAAGGTTGCACCGTTGTTATTCATTTAACACTGTCCAGGTAGAGCGTGTACCTTGAAGATAGGCCACGGACGAGAGTAACAGTACCCCCCACAACTCCAACGATCCTGCACTTTAAAATGGATTACGAACCACTGCAATCATCCGTGGCACCGCCGTGATTCGAATCCAGAAACCTGTGGTACCGAGTGCCAGAGTGGTGCTAGAGCGGTTTTTTTTATTTTTTAACTATGTTGTTGTTCAAATGCAGCTGGCAATATAGAGACAGTTAAATCGTTACGCCATAAATAAGGGCTACACTGCTGTTACCCATTTAGCACTACATCAGAGAGCACGTGTAGCTTGTAGATAGGCTGCAAACAGTAACACTACCGCCACAATGCACTACGATCATGTTCGACCGATGCACAGGGTTTAAAGTGGATGCCGAACCACCACAAGCATCTATGGCGCCACAGTGATTGTAACCTGAAACCTGTGGTACTGAGCGCCAGACCTCTAACCATTTAAGACCATCAGAGCCCAATTAAACTAGCAATAAGCGGCAATAACAATATAATGTAGCTCAGTAGCGAAGTACTACTACTATTACTACACCACACCACATCACTGTGCCTAGAGCTGAGTTGCCCCTTTACAGTCTGGGAATGATGTGGGTGAGAGGAGATCTGATTGGGCTCTGTGACGCTCTACGGTCCTATGAGACCTACCGATTAAAGTGAGTTCGAACTACAAAACCTTCATAGTAACGCCGTGATTCGAATCCAAAACCTGTGGTAGCGATCGCCAGAGTGCTATCCACTCGGCCATTTTTAGTGGTATGTATTTCTTTACAATGCGCATTTAGTATGTTTACATGTAAGAATAGTTGTAAACACAAAATGATACTCATTGTGTTTCCCCTTTTCACTCCAAAAATGTCTTCATTGGGTCTAAATCAAATAAGGGGATATACTATAATTTTATATTCGGCCCGCGTAGTTAGGATGCATTCCCAAAGTGGCCCGCAAGATCATCTGGGTTGGCCACCCCTGCACTAAATAAAGTGTCCCATTAAAACAAATGTTGAAATCGGTATTTGAAAAGTTGTTATTATGAAATAAAACAGCATAATTCGCGTATTGCACACATGAAAATAAAAATCACCTTACTTTGAAATTAAACTGTTTTAATTTCTCGTCTAAAAATGGTGAATGCAATTAAAAGGTGAATCGAGGTAAGGGAGAAATTGTACGCCGTCAATTCGTTTATAAGACAGCAAATGCTCAATTAAATGAATGCTCAATTAAATGAATGCTCAATTATTAACTTCTCTCACGGTGACTCTTTCAACACAATTAAAAGATAAAGTAGGGCATTTCTTTTAATTATTTCTTTATGTTTTGTGCCATGAATATCCTTCAAAGGATATTTCGTTAATTGAATGTGCCTACTTTCATTCTAATAGTTCTGTTCTGTTTTTGTAAATTATAATAAAAGCAACATTATGTTGCTTTAAAACACAAATCATCGTATAATTATATACTTTAATTTTAACTTGCAAATTAAAATAGTATGCTTTGCACAGAATAGAATTATTGAATAGAATATTGCATAATAGAGAAGGCGTTTCATTTCAGGTTTTTCAGTTCTTATATATAATCATCGTATGGGCCTGATGGTCGAGTGGATGGCTCTAGGTACCCCAGGTTTCGTGTTCGAATCGCGGCGGTGCCATGGACGTTTGTAGTGGTTCGGAGTCCACTTTAAACGGTAAAGTCTTAGTCTAACAGGATAGTAGAGAATTGTGGGGGTAGTGTTACTTACATCCGCAGCCTATCTTCAAAGCTACACGTGCATCCTGGATGCTGCTAAAGGAGTAACAGCAATGCAGTCTTTGCTTATGGCATGAAGATTAACCGTCTCTGTATTGCCAGCTGCATTTGAACAACAACAACATATTATCATCGTTAGTTAAGTTAAAAGAATTTCGCCTTTATTTTATTATTTTTGGGGGGTGATGTTGAAGTGTAATTAAAACTGCGTTATGCATGAAAATCTAGCTTAAAAAGAAGGGAAATTTCTATTAAAAAATTACTGTTCCCAAAATAATAATTTTAAACAGAAGAGATTTTCAAAAAAGATATCTATTTTTTAAAAAAGAACCCATCACTCAGCAAAATGCTAATTCTAAAAAATCATATAACTTATGCAAAATACCATAACATATAACTTATGCAAAATATTATTTGATTTTAAAGGCAAACGCTTCCCTTTAACATGTTTTAAACATATAATAATCATCATAATTATGATTATTATCAAAAGAAAAAATTATTTTTCATGAGCACAAAAATATTTTTCAATGAACGTTTCACAAAAAATTATAAGTACACCTTTTTACTCTTAAAATCAACAAATTGAATAATATTCATTAAATTAATAAAAACCAGACTTTGGTATATGTAATATTTTGCATATATGTGACTAAGATTGAAATTTTATTGTCCATTTTATTGTTAAGAAAAGTATAGTAAAAAATAATTAATTAAGCAATAACTGTTTATAGTTAATCTCACATTTGTATGAAAAAATAACTTTCTAAGAAATTATTTACTTCATCAATATTTTCCCCGAAACCACTAAAAATAAATTAATTCAATATACCTATGAAAAATAAACAGTTATTTAAACTTACATTTATATTAAAAACAAATTACTAAATTTTATTCTGAAACAAATGAATAGTATAGTTCTAAGAAATTATTTTCTTTTTCTCTGTGTTTCAGAAACCATTGAAAATAAATGAAGAATTAGATATACCGAGAAAAAAACAATTATTCAATGTCCCATTTATATTAAAAACAGATTAGTGAGTTTTACTCTGAAACAAATGGTGAGTATATTTATAAGAAATTATTTTCTTTTTTTCTATGTTTCTTTAACCATTAAAAATAAAGGAAGAATTAAATATATCGCTAAAAAATAATTATTTGATCTCACATTTACTTTAAAAACAGATTACTGAGTTTTATTCTGAAAAAAATGGAAAGTATATTTCTAAGAAATTATTTTCTTTTTCTCTATGTTTCATGAACCATTAAAAACTAATTAAGAATTAGATATATATCGAAAAAGAAAACATTTATTCAATATCACATTTAGCAAGTTGTTTTTTAATGTCGCATTTATATTTAAAAACAGTTTAACAAACTTTATTCTGAAACGAATAGAGTATATTTCTAAGAAATTATTTTCTTTTTCTCTATGTTTCAAAAACCATTAAAAATAAATGAAGAATTAGATATAAAGCGAAGAAAGGAAACAATTATTCTATCTCACATTTAGTGAGTTGTATTTTAATCTCACATTTATATTAAAAAATACTTACTAAATTGTATTGTGAAACAAATGGAGAGTATATTTCTAAGAAATTATATTCTTTTTCTCTATGTTTCGGAAACTATTAAAAATAATTGAAAAATTCGATATATCGAAGAAAAAAAACAATGAAAGAAGAGGAAACTTGCTGCTTAAAACAATCAATTGAACCTTAACCTTTCTTCAATGCTCACTCATTTATAATGTTTAAAATTCCTTCGATAAAACTTCTAAATGTTTAAAGGTTTTTCCTGAGGCAATGAAATAAATTAAAAAGCTCTTTTCATAAATGAAAAAAATAACTGAAGCAAAATTGGGGAAAAAGATCAGCTCTTTTCATCTATCAATTATAACACTTCAAAAAATGAAAAATAAGGTTTCTTTAACTTTAAGAAATACAAAGTTTTCGTAATTCTTGGCTTCCAGTGTTTATTTTATTTTACAAAGAGATGAAAAGACCTCGACGGAAAAAAAGAAAATTCTTAATTACTGTTGAAAAACTATTTTCAAAAACCAAATACACTAAAGTAGTATTGCTCTATTCAAAAGGTATCGCGATCTTTCAGTGTAAGAACTTTGAAATTATAAAATTATTTTCAATGAATAAATCAAATTCAGAGGTTTTAGAGTTGAACAAATAATCCATTTTGTTTTACTTACAGAACATAAAACTAAATAATTTGATTAAGAAATAATTTAAGATAGGAGTTTAATTAATGACTCATTCTATTATAGATTGAAAAATTAATTGTACGAATTTTCATATATGCATTTATTCTTTTATAATTATATAAAATTTATGTTATTAATGTATTCGTTCCGATAAATGGGTTCAGAATGTTATAAGATAAATTTTGATTATTATTTTGAAGTAATTGTAGCAAATTGTGGTTTATGAATTTGACTACAATTCAGTTGTCCATAATGTAATGAATAAATTCTTACTTTATATTCCATATTCAAAAATTGAGCAGCAAATTTATATATTCATTGAGAAAATACAAGCAATAGAAGTATTTAGAAAAATTATATACTTTTTTAAATACATTGGTTAAATAGTGTGATTTTTTTTTTTTGTACATCGGTAAGTCTTTTGTTACTTTTACATATATATCGAATAAGTCCATCCATGGGTTAGCTTTGAATTCTGGGGAAAGTTTCATCAATAACTGTTTTATTTTTCGTGTGTTATGGGAGAAAATCTAAAAACTTCAACCAGGCAGACTCATTAGTAATGAGAAACGTTTATACCAGGGGTTGCATAACCCAAATGATCTTGCGGGCAGCATATAAAATTATATATCCCTATATTAGAATTAGGTCCACTATAGGCCTTTTTTTTTTTGTAGTGAAAAACTGAAACAGAATGAGTTACTATTTTTGTGTTTACTCTTATTCTTGCATGTAAACATAGATACTATAATCATAATGATACTAAACGCACACTGCAAAGAAATATAGAACACTAAAAAAGAAATATAAAAAACATAAATATAAACGAAATAAAAAAAATGAAATCACTAAAAATATTTATTTTACTAGTGCGATGTATGTTTACATTATTAATTAATAATTATTAATATTATTTAATTTTTTCTCGTTATTTCGGCAGTTCATTTTTGAATACACGGATGCACACATAATGTTTTTTTTTTTAGAGTGCTTTTCACTCCTTTGGCCATTCTAAAATAAATATATTTTGTAAAAGTGTGATACATCTCATGAGCAGCTAAAACATTCGACGTAGTCTGCATGCGGCCCGCGGGCAGCAAGTTGGCCACCCCTGACCTATACACCCTCTCATAAGCACCATCGAGATTCCTCATCTCTGAAAGCATTAACTGCAACGCATACCACCAATGGATTTGACTGGTTACTGCTGGACCGGAATATTCATACAAGAATTTATTAATCGATTGATGGATTGAGTGTCCCCCTGGTCTAGATGTTGCTGTCTACCAAGTGGGATAAGAAACGATAACGATAAGAGAAAAAAAGAAAGTTCCAGCATTATTTTAAAAAAAAAAAACTGTATTTTGCTGCTGCCTTTAATGATGGAGTGTGTTAAGGACACGATTGGCTTGGACAGAAATCCGCCATTTGGCGATATTTTTCGTCCAGGCGTTGTGGTGGTGTAATATTGGATTTAAAAAAAATGCTGTTCGAAGATCCTATTTTAGAAAAAGTTCACAGTGGGATGATCCATTTTACAATTTCTTCTATGGAATACGATTCCGGAAAATGACCCACTAGAAAAACTGGTTAATTTTTTAAGAATATGTTTTTCGATCTTACTGCACACACATTTTATTAAATTCTGCGATTTATTAAAGTCGCCCAAAAAGTAAGACGAATTTTTTTTCAAAAAATTCTTCATTTATTCTTCCAAATTTATTTCGTCGACATCAAAGTAATCCCTTCCGTACACATAATGCACTTATGCCAATTTTTTTTCAAATCTCAATGCACGCAAAAAGGTCATCGGCAGGTATGGAATTCAAAGCGCACTGGTTCACGTTGGATCTCTTCAATCGACTCAAAACGGAGTACTCTCTTGAGTTTAGGGAATAGGCAGAAGTCGCACGGTGAATACGGTGCTTGTGGAACGATATGGGTTTCATTTTTGGCAAAAAGTCCCGAAGAATCAATGCAGTGTGAGTTGGCGCATTCAGTGTTTTCGATACCAATCGAGATTTGACGCGTTTGCAGCCCAAAATTGAATCGTCCGATCCTTTTGAAATTCCGTTGAATCTCTTCAATCGACTCAAAACCACTTCTAAACATTTCTTTTCTACATAGGAATGCTCACCAAATTACATTCTGCGACATTCTATACGTTTCCGCAAACAAAATTGAATGCAAGTTCTCTGCTCAATGAATTCAGACATTTCAAAAATCGCCGGAATCACTTTTAGCGTCTCACAAAGCCAAGCGTAACTCCAGCACTCATAAATATTTTGACGTCAAATTTCACACAGATGTCTAGGACGGAAAAAAGAAAAAAAAAATTTTTAATTCCATATGCCCCGGGAATTTTAAATGGAAAATTGGTTTTACTTCTTGGACACAGTAGTAGTCTTCTTTATTGAATAATGTGAAACTGAAATAAGGAAGTAATATACAAAGGAAATTACATCTTTTAGTAATTACATTTTTAAAACATCTTGATACTCATGATCATAGAACGAAAAAATTGCTTTTCTTTTTTTCACACATAGTGAGCATGTTATGATACTTCTTTTGAAAAATCATCTTTTGTTTTTTTCCCCACATACGTTCTACGCGGGGCGACAGGAAAATAATAAAAGTTAAATTAATCACGTTCTAATCGTGCAATATTTTCAGCACCTTCCAACGAAGGGTCTCAAATTGTCCTTTTTAACAGCGACCACTAAAAGAGAAAGAGGGATAAAATATTTTCTTGAGCCCCGGTTGATTACGCCCTCCGCCAGATAAGGCTGTTTTCTCATTACCGGGGCATCATTAAAGCCCCCTTCTTGAACGTCCCACAATACGCCATATTTAGGTGAAGACACATCATTTGTTACGCAACGGGATTCAAAATGGTGGAAGATTCTAATCTTGAAGAGAGAGAAGCGCCCTCTGCCGCCGCAGAGAGCGAGCTTCATTATCGTTTGTTCCGAGACACTTTTGCTTCTCTTCTTCTTTTTAGTAGTATTAGTATTATCTTTCTTTTTTTTTTTTGTCCGTGCTATAGAGAGATTTTTGTGTTTTTTGTTTTTGCTGCCGCTGTTATTATTATTATTATTATTATTATCTTTATTGAAAGGGAACTGTATTTTGTAGCTGCCTTTGATGAGGGAGTGTTAAGAACGCACGATTGGCTCGGAAAGAAACCCGCCATTTGGCGCTATTTTTCATCCAATCGTTGTGGTCGGTGTAGCGTTAGATTTTTAAAAAAAATACTATTCGAAGATCATGTTTAAGAGTGGAATGATCCATTTTACCAGTTTTACCACGAAATACGATTCCCGAAAATGACTCACCGGAAAAATTGACTCACCTAAAATATTAAGTTTTTAAAAATATGTTTTTTTATCTGACTACACGTGCATTTCATTGAATTCTGCTATTTATTAAACAATTTTCTTTCTAATTCAGCTGGCAAATCCTTAGACAGTTGTCTTGGATGCCTTAAGGCAAGCGCCGGATCAGACATTACTCACTTACCACTACCCAGGTGGCGTGTGTAGCTTGAAGATAGGCTACAGACGTGAGTAACACTACACCCGCAACGCTCTATAATCCTTTTAGACCGGGACCTACCGTTTAAAAGGAATTCCGAACCACTACAAACATCCATGGCCCCGCTAGGATTCGAACCCGATACCTGTGGTACCGAGTGCCAGAGCGCTAGCCACTCGGCTATCACGCCCTAAAGTGTGTAGGGCTGATAAACCTACCCCGTCAAAAGTCAGTGTCAACTCAGACTTCTATGTATGGGTGCTTCATCACAACAGAAGCTGCATCTCCTTTCCCTCCTTCCATGAGATTGGACTGGCTCTGAATGCTGTTGTCTACCAAGTGGAATAAGAAACAATAACGGAAAGAGACAAAAAAAGCAAACATTGGTAAATATTGTTCCAAAACTCATTAGAATGGAATAAATACTTCAAAAGATTATTTAAAAACATTTAAAATATGACAGTATTTACTTAAATATTTGTAATCTCCTTTCATCTAATAACTTCAAAACTGAAGAAAGGAAGTGATAAATAAACAAAAGGTACTGACTTGTTTTTAAACATGTTGAAACTCATGATCAAAGAACGTAAAAGTGTCTTTTCTTTTTTACCACATTATGCATGTTATGATACTATACTTCTTTTAAAAGTACTCTTTTCTTTTTTTTTTTTTTTCACGCACGTTCTAACGCGGGGCGACGGGAAAATAATAAAAGTTAAATTAATCACGTTCTAATCGTGGAACATTTTTAGTACCTTCCAACGAAGGGCTCAAACTATCCTTCTTTTTTAACAGCGAGCACTAAAAGGGATAAAATATTTTCTTTGAGCCCCGGTTGATGACGCCCTCCAACTGATAAGGTCGTTTTCTCATTACCGGGGCATCATTAAAGCCCCCTTCTTCAACGCCCCACAATACACCATATTTGGGTGACGACACATCATTTGTTACGCACCGGGATTCAAAATGGTGGAAGATTCTAATCTTGAAGAGATAGAAGCGCCCTCTGCCGCCGCAGAGAGCGAGCTTCATTATCGTTTGTGCTGAGACACTTTTGCTTGTCTTCTTCTTTTTAGTATTAGTATTATTATCTTTCTTTTTTTTTTTTTTTGTCGTGCCATAGAAAGAGAGATTCTTTTTGTTTTTGGTTTTTGCTGCTTCTGTTATTATTATTATTATCTTTATCAAAAGGAACTGTATTTTGCAGCTGCCGTTTATGATGGAGTGTGTTAAGGACACGATTGGCTTAAAATGAAATCGCCATTTGGCGATATTTTTCATCCGGGTGGTTGGTGTAGCATTAGATTTTAAAAAAATTATGTTTGAAGATCCCATTTTAGAATAAATTCAGGGTGCGATAACCCATTTTAAAACTTTTTCCACAGAATACAATTTCCAAAAATGACCCAAAATGACTGGTTAATTTTTTAAGAATACTACTACGCCCAAAAAGTAAGATCAATTTATATTTCTTTCAAAAACTCTTTATTTAATCTTCCAAATTTATTTTATCGCCTTCACAGTCATCCCCTCCGGACACAATGCACTTACGCCAACTTTTTTCCAATCCTCAGTGCATGCTAAAAAGTCATCGGCAGGGATGGCCTTCAAAGCGCCGCCTATTCACGTTGAATCTCTTCAATCCACTTCAAAACCACTTATGAGCATTTCTTTCTGATATAGGAATGCTCACCGAATGCCTTCTGCAAGCTCTATACGTTTCCGCAAATAAAATCGAATGCAAGTTCTTTGCTCAATGAATTCAGACATTTCAAAAATCGCCGTAGACAGTTTTAGCATCACACAAAGCCAAGCGTAACTCAAACACTCATGAATATTATGACGTCACAATTCCCACAGACGTCAAGTACAGTGCCAGCAACCTAAACAAGTAATAAAAAAAAAAAATTTTTTAAAGACAATTCCTACTTTTTTTTTTTCACTGCAAAGCAGAAAGTCCTTTATAAATAGTTTTCATCATTTTTTTAAGTTTATCTGGCGCCATCTATTGGTAGATATATGCAACTTAAATCTAAAAAAATGAGTGAATTAATATTTGAAAAACTGTATTCACATCCAGTCATCCACTACAAGTTCCAAAAAAAATGTATTTGAACTCGAGTGGATGAATAAAATTTATTTTATGAACTATTGAATTGCGAACAAGATATATATAGGGGAGAGCATGAGCTAATAGTAGGAATTGAAAAAGAAAGTAAAAATTTAAATTCCATAAGCCCCCAGGAATTTTAAATGGAAAAGTGGTCTGACTTTTCGGACACAGTAGTATGCATTTTTGTTTTCTTCTTCTAATTTCAGTTGAACCAACAACATCCATTCCCCATTCCACCTCACTTACACCGACTCAGAAACCATTCTACAGAACCAAATTGAATTTGCGAAACCCTCAAAAGAGGATATTCCTTATTTACTAACGAGAACAGACTCGGGGTCAATTAAAATTCATGAACAGCATTCAGTGGGGAAATGAAATATTCTGCGCCTGACGATCCTGCGCCTTTCGCGAACTCCACTCTAGGCCGTAACAATTCCACTTGCAGGCCTCCCACAAGGAAGCAAAACAGGCGATGCCACAAAGTCTTTAGCTGCCCCTGTCTTCATTTCAAACCTCGACAATCAAAACTCTTTTGAAAATTAAGTTTCCTCCTTGCTTTCGCCGGATAATTACTGTGAAATTTGAAAATTGCTCCTCTTTTACAGAAGACATCATTTCCTTCTACGATTTAAAAGAATCCAGTTGGTGCTAACAGTGAATAAAATTTGAATTTTTTTTTTTATATTGACATGGATTTTAGGATCACAGATTAAAGTACAGGTTTTAGGATCACTGATTAGTACAGATTTTGGGAACACTGATTAAAGTACAGATTTTAGGTTTGGTTTGTTACTCTACGGTCATCTTGCGCACACTAAACAGACCGGGACCTACAGCTTAAAGTGGATTTCGAACCACCACCAAACATCCTGCCCGGATTCGAACCTGAAGCCTTCAGTACCAACGGCCAGAGCACTAGCCAGTTGGCCATCAGGCCGCTACAGATTTTAGGATCACAGATAAAATACAGACTTTATGATCACAGTTTAAAATACAGATTTTAGGATTACTGATAACAAATTTTAGGATCACTGATTAAAATACAAATTTTAGGATCACTGGTAAATGTACAGATTTTAGGATTACAGATTAAAGTACAGATTTTAGAATCACAGATTGAAGTACAGATTTTAGGATCTCAGATTAAAGTAAAATTATTAAGTCAAGTTAAAGTTTACAAATTAAAGTGGAAACAATTTTTTTATTTATTGACTCCAAAAAAGAAAATAATAAAATTTTCAAAACAATTAAAAATAAATTAAGAACTTTTATTAATTAATAATTTTGATTCTAAATATAATTAAATTTTATAAAATCGACTAGCTATGAAAAATAATTTTAATTTTCTTAAAAATAATACATTTACGCGCTGTAGTGAAAAAGCTGCAACACCTATTTAAAGAATAATTTTGGTGTTTTTAGTGAAAATTTCGATTATACAGGGTGGTTATAATTACAATATTATTTTTATAATTTTTATAATTTATATATATACATATAATGTATATAGATATATAGTGTACATATAGTGTATATATATAGTGTACATATATTTTGATGAAGTCACCAAAATTTAAATTTTTTTTTATTATTATTAATAGGATTTGATTACTTGCTGAATTTTTGAATAACTTTCACAGCAAACACAATAAACTAAAAACGCAAGCATAAAAGTTGTATATGCGATAATTACAATGCAATAAATCTCATTTAAATTACTGCAATTTATCAAGTTCTACTTCTACTTTTAACAAAAAAGGCGCGAAATGAAATTTTAGAAATGTTTTTTAATATACCTAGAAAAATTTCTCTTTCATTTTCAGGATTAACATTTAATAAAAAAAAAATTGGAAGAAAAAAAAAAAACTATTCTTTAAAAGAAAAACTTTGAGAAGAAAAGAGCACAATGGCCGAAAGTTAATTAAATACACTGACTTTTGAAAAGAGAGAAATAAAATGAGAAAAAGCCCCGAATTTAAATATGAAAAAGAGGAATAATAATAAATTTGTAAGGAAATGAGGTAAAGAAAAATCTCTGTGAAACATTAATAAATTGGAATAAAAGAAAAATGACGAATTAAAATAGAAAAAAATGGATGTTATGAAAAAGAAACAAAAAAAAATAATAAGATTGATGAAGACAAGCCGTGAAAAATGCTGAGACATAAAAAAAAGAAATGAATTGAAAAAATTGAAAGCTGCAAAAAAAAATTATACACTAATGAATAGAGTGAACTAATTTAACTAAATTTTTTTTTAATAATTTAATATGGAAAATAAATCTATGATGTCAAATACAATAAAAAAGGAATTATGAATTCGACATCATAATGTCCATTAAGAATTATTAAATATCAAATGGCACCCATTCTTTTTTAAGCTAGCACACTAAGCAATTTTTTAAAGTAATTAAAAATACTTTAAGCACTTTTAAAATGATTTTTTCCAGGAATTAATAATAATTCAAACTTTTTTTATTAAATGGCAAGTTTAAATTTCATTTTAAATAATTTTCTTGAGTTTCATGGTCATTTGATCAAATTTTTTTAATAAAAAAACCTTATCTATCAGTCAGTTCTAATTATATTCTCTGAAGATTTCCTTAAATGAATGAATGCATCAAACAAATTAGCATTCAAATAGGATTGTCTTATTTTTTTATTAAATTTCTGCTATTAGTTCCCACTCTCCCTATATGTATATCTTGTTCAAATTTTAAATCGTTCATAAAATACTTTTTATTCATCCACTTAAGTTCAAATACATTTTTTTGAAACTTGTAGGGGATGACTTGATATGAATACAGTTTTTCCGAATATTAATTCATTCATTAAATTTAATTAATTAATTAATTTTAGTTTTTTTTTTAGATTTAAGGTGTATGTATCTACCAATAGATGGCAATGAATGAAAATTATTTATAAAGGACTTTCTGCAATAGAGTGAAAAATAAGTAGGAATTGACGTACAAAATTTTTTTATATTACTTGTTCAATATTATTTTTTTTTAATAATATCACGAAAAGGAATTTAACAATTTTTTTAATTTATTTCTATTAATTGAAATAAAGATAAGATGTTTTAATCTCCAGATTTCTTTAAGTTAAAATATTAATCATTCGTTTAAAAAATCTGTGTCATAAAGTGAATTATTTACATTTAATTGCAATTAACAAAATATAATAAAATAAAGCATAACATTTATTTAATCCACTTCAATTTGTTATTTGCAGAATTATAAAAATATGTTAAGTAAATTTTCTCCGTAAAACATATTTACTCTTTTAATTCTGTTTCCCTAAGACACATTGATGATTTTTAATTCCTTTTAGAAAAATAAAATTACAAAGGGCGAATATTTATCTTGTTATTTTTCCTTGAATGAAATTATTGCAGAACCATTTATTCAGTTCATTAATACTTTATAATGAAAAGCATCTGTGTCGTTATAAGTAGATTCACAATCACTTATAAGTAATTACGACGGTTAATTGAAAGAACAAAAATAAAATTGTAATTTGTGTAATTATAATTCGTTGTTAATATGTTTTTTAATAAAATAATGCATTAGCAAAATAAATTTTACAGTAATTTTTTATTATATGAGGGTTTTTTTCGAGTTAGCCAATTGTAATTATCTGTATGCTTTACGAAAATATTAATGTTGAAGCTCATTTAACATTCATCTATAATTTATCATTTTATTTATTTCAGAAAAACTGTAGAAGCTTAAAGACATATGTTCTTGAAAATTACTCAGAAGCAAAATAATCAATTAATTTTTTTTTTCTTAACTCTTCAATTTGAAATAATTCTGTGAGCTTTTCTTAGAATGGGGGAGCTGTTTTCCCTTTTTACTTATTTTCTCAAACTCAGTGGACTTCTTAGTATACAAGTTTAATAAGTTTCTATTCAATCTTGCAATCCGAAATATTTCGCAAATGCTTTGACGCCACTATCCTGCCAAAATTTTAAGCCTTGAAATGCTTTATCGCCAAACATTTTACACTAAACGAATTTTGTATTTTAAATTGCTTTTAAGCCAAAAGTTAGACATTTATCTCCAACTTTTTATCACTAAAAATGTTTTTATTCCTTAATTACTTTTGCACCAAATGCTATCGGTTTTACGCCAAAATTTAACACTATTATGCCAAACAATTATGCCTAAATTTTCTTTTATAAATTTATATCGCTTTATCGTCAAATTTTACCGCTATTATGGCAAAATTTTAATGATTTCTTTTACGCCACATATTGCCGCTTTAACGCCAAAATTTATCATTGTTTTGCCAAAATTTTATTCCTAAATTGCTTTCACGCCAAATTTAATCGCTTTATCTCAAATTATTATGTGGAATATGTTTTGTTAATTCACATAAATCTATTATTTACACAAAGAAAATAATCACTGTTATGATAAAATTACGCCAAACTTATTCGGTAATGCGTGGTCTTTTTATTATGCCAAAATCTATTTCATGTTGTTTACTGTGCTGAATTCCAATAATGAAACAAAATCATTTAAAAAGGAAAAAAAAAAAAAGAAAGAAACCAAAGAATGACTTACATTTTATTCTGATATATCCTTTGTTGGAGGCAAAAATGATCTTTTTATTGCCTTAAATCCTGCCCGTACCTCTTCTTATCAAATGAATGAAAAAAACAAAACGGAACGGCCTTTTTCTATTGCAAACTAACGTTCTAAGATTATAAAAAGTTACATTTTTCGAAGCGAATTCACATAACGGTTGCCACAAAACCTTAACTATGCCAACAGCATTAAAAAAAACATTCAATTGATATTTTCGCCGGGAACTAACGTTCTAAAATAAAAAATAAAATTTTTTTGCATAAATTCAAATGAAGGTTGTTATAAAATCTTAATTATTTCAACAGCATTAATAAGAAACTAATTATTTGATAATCAAATATAAGTTATTAATAAATTAAAAAATCGTTTTTCTTGTTTGTTTCGTATTTTCATAAAAATTGTTTAGTTTCTGTATCATATACTGTAAATGTAAGTTATAAGAATAATCTCAGAATAAACAATAATTTATCAGAATATATATTTATGTTCGTTATTTACTATATCTAAAAAATTCTGCAAATAACTGTCAAAGTAGAAATAAATAGTCATTATATCGTTCCAAAAAAGAAGTTAAGAATACCTCTAGAATATTGTAACCCTAAAGAAACTGGCGGAACATTGGCGAAATATTCCGGGTTGCAAGATTGGCGACTTCCTCAGGGGTACAGTATTCTAGATTTCAAATTTACTTGCAAAAATAAAACGATGGTTAAAATCTAGAATCCTGTACCCTTTGTGCCAAACACATCGCCAAGCTGCCAAGTCGGTAAGTAAGCATGAATGAGTAAGAAATGAATGTGCCAGGTAGTTTGTTTGCGCGGTGAAATGATATAACGCCAAACTACTTTACTGGGTTGTCAAATCGCCAAGTAAATGGCTGCGAAGTTCGGTGTCATTGTAAAATGCTATTTCACCAAAATTTATAGCCAAACAGTGCTGTTACACCAACATTAGTATTCCTGAAAAGGCTTGGAAGCCAAAGTTTATATCTTTAACGCCAAATGCTCGAAATGCTTTATCGTCAACATTTAGAGCTTTATCGCCAATATTTATCGCTTTATCGCCAAACTTTTTCACTAAGCAAATTTTGTTATTTGAAGCGCTTTTATGGCAAAAGTTAATACTTTATAGCCAATATTTATCGCTTTATCTCCAAACGTTTTCAATAAGCAAATTTTATTGTTTGAGGTGCTTTTACGCCAAAAGTTACTGCTTTATTGCCAAATTTTTATCTCTGGAACACTTTCGCGAAAACTGTTATCGTTTTCTGCAATTATAAATATCAAAGTAAAAATAAATATTCATTATATTGTTCGGGAAAAAGAAGAAGTTAAGAATTCCTCTGGAATATTGTTACTATAAAGAAATTGGCGGAAGACTGGCGATATATTCCGGGTTGCAAGACTGGCGACTTCCTCAGGGGTACTGTATTCTAGATTTCAACCCTAAATCCTTCAACTACCACAACATTGACTTTCTCTGTTCACCGCAAATGATTTTCAGTGTCTTATATAAAAACAAGTAATATAAAAAAAATGTAAAGTCAATTCAATTCAATTCTCTATTGCAGAAAGTCCTTTATAAATAATTTTCATTAATTTTTTTAAGTTTATCTGGCGCCATCTATTGGTAGATATATGCAACTTAAATCCAAAAGAACTGAAATTAAATAATTAAATCTAATGAATGAATTTATATTTGAAAAACTGTACTATTATCAAGTGTCATCCACTACAAGTTCAAAAAAATGTATTTGAACTTGGAGTGGATGAATAAAAAGTATTTTATGAACGATTGAAAATGTGAACAAGGTATATATAGGGAGAGTGTGAACTAATAGTAGGAATTGAAAAATAAATAAATAGAATGCGTTAATCAACAATCATTAAATAGTTACTTATTTATAAACGGATTTCGCAATAATACAAGTCTCATTTCAAATGACATTTTTTAAGATGACGTTCCGTCAAGAATTTGATGTTATAACTACCATCCCTTGCTTCTAAATCCTTCAACTACCACAACACTTTCTCTGTTTACCACAAATGAATTTTCCACCTCCTATATAAAAAAAAAAAAAAAACTTCATGCCTGCTTTTCAGAATCCTTTTTAAAAGAGAAAGAGACACCCACCTTCAAATACGATCGACAACTCCAAAACGGAAAAGGTTAATTAAAACTTTTCTAACGCCATGAACCCAGTGCATTGATACGATAATGAAAAATATACTCTGCTGCACCGACATAATCGGCGATGGAGTCTGGATTTGATCCTCTAAAGAATTTAATCCACCCTTCATAATCACCGCCCGCAGCGGGGGTAAGGGGTAGGGGGTAGGGATGGTTTCAAACGAGTCACTGACTCAGATAATAAAGTTCGATTTTAATTGCTGGAAACGAATTTCCACACAAGGGGTTGAGTTGTTTGCTGCTAGATATCTGCTCGCATCAGGTACTGCATCTAGTAAGTATTTCTCGCTGGCGGATTTTGACTCGGATTTTTGTGTTTCTGTCACTGACAGGTCGTAACGCTTTTAAATCGGGAAAAGTTTTCCAGAACAGAAAAGGAAAATTTTCTGGAGGTGACTTCCCGGAATCATCGACTCATTATCTGGAGGTCAATTCTCTGATTGTCGAGTTTGTAAGTGAAGGCAGTTGTAGTAATGGATAATGAGTTCATGCTCTGAAAAGAAAGACAGCCGTCGCGGATCTAGGGTGCGCGACAGTCGCTTTGAATTGTCGCATGTGTTTGTGGAACATTTCGAACACAGATAGAGTTGATACAAATCACGAGGTATGCATTGTAGACGATTTGTGTTAAACGCAAAAACATTAGCAGTGAGTGAGAGAGAACAGACTTGTGTAGTCTTGGGGGCCATCTGTAGAGAACGTGTGTGTTTCACCAGGGAGGAAAACTATAAAAATGTTCTCGCATTTGACTTCAGCAATAATTTATAAAAATAAAAGGGGGGCCTGATGACCAGCGCTAGGTACCAGAGGTTTCGTGTTCGAATCCCGGCGGTGCCATGGTTGATTGTTTTTATTTGTTCTAATGCAGCTGGCAAGCACTTAGACAAATGCCTTTGATGCCTTAAGGTGATGCACCGATGTTACTCACGT
This sequence comes from Caerostris extrusa, assembly GCA_021605095.1. NCBI lineage: Eukaryota > Metazoa > Arthropoda > Arachnida > Araneae > Araneidae > Caerostris > Caerostris extrusa. The sequence continues at coordinate 67,145 of BPLR01011791.1, read as the reverse complement.
AGCACTATCCAGGAGGTGCGTATAGTTTGAAGAAAAACTAAGGAAGCGTAGTGACACTACTCCTTCAACGCTCGACGATCCTATTAGACTGGGACCTACGGTTTTAAAGTGGATTCCGAACCATGGATGATTGTAGTGGTTCAGAATCCCCTTCGCGGTCTCTTATGATCGTCGGGGAGACCTTTCAAATGCTCCCAATTTGTATAGCGGCCTGATGGCCAATGGGCTAGCGTTCTGGCCATTGGTACCCCAAGCTTCAGATTCGAATCCTTGCGGGGACATGGATGTTTGTTGGTGCTGAATCCATAGTTTAATTAGCCCACATTGTGCATAAAATGACCAAACCCATCCCAATTTGTGCGCTATGGGGGAGAAAATTCAGAAAATTCCTACCAGGACACCTTGACTATGGATGCTTTACAACCACCGCGATGAACTCCTCCAGCGGATTAAAACCAGTGTTCCTCCTGCACGCTGTCTGCTCACTTTACGACTCGCAATGTGAAAAGCATCGGAAGATTTGGTTTTTAGCTCTACGGTCATCTTCTGTCTCACGAGGGCTAAACAGACCGGGACCTACAGTTTAAAGTGGATTCTGAACCACTCACAAATATTCATGGCACTGCCTGGGATACCAAAGGCCAGAGCGCTGGCCACCAGGCCGACAGCATCGGAAGAAAATACCTGCTACTACTACTGCACTACACTACTGTGCCTACAACTGAGTTGCCCCTTTACAGTTTAGGAATGACGTGAGTAAGAGAAGTCTGACTGGGCTCCGTGATGCTCTACGATCTTGTGAGACCGGGACCTTCGACTTAAAGTGGATTCCAAACCACTACGAACATCTATAGCACCGCCGGGATTTGAATCCACTACCTGTGGTACCCAGAGCCAGAGCGCTAGCCGCTGGGCCTCAGCAACAGATCTTTTTTAATTGAATACATATTCTAGATTTTTTTAAATATAAGAAAACAGAAAAATCCAGGAAGCACTGAATTTCACGACACACCGCTGTTGCGTTTTGAAACCAAACGGGTCGTTGAAAATCGATCCAATGTTAATCAAACTTTCCGAAACTCGGTTTTCCTCTGAATTCTGCTTTAAGTGAGTCATTCAGCCAATGAAGGGTGGAATTAAACCCAATATATTCTGTAAGGGAGAAACCGGAATAAAGATAAACGATTCTTTTTTCAAAAATCCATTTCGAATATTGAATGTGTGCCTAAAACAGTTGATTTTAAATGGACCGTTCTATTCAGGTAGAATTAAATACTAAACGATTTCTAAAGAAGCCATAAGCAATATATCTGCCAATATGCCATATCTAGCAATATGACATAAAGATTAACTGTCTGTATTACCAGCTGAATTAGAACAACAACATTAACGACCTGAATTATTTTAAATACCGAATATTATTATTATTATTTTTAATTATTTTTATTTTGAAATTATTTTTATTAACAGATTCTTGTCTTATTAAACAACACTCCTCACCAGATAGCGCCTTGGTTCATTCAAATTGCGCTGGAGCATCGATGACGCTGAACCTGCTGTATACCCAGCATTCAATATGTGCCTACGCCCTCTTATCAAAGAGTATGACAAACGAAAACAATTTCCATTGAGTACCCCATTTGGATCAAGTTTTTTCCCCGATTCGTTGTGATTGTGCAACTCCTGCAATGACCCCAAAGTCCAAGGTTCACACCCTCTTTGGGCGGCAATTAATTAAGGAGCGGAATATCAGAAACAAATGTTCTCGAGTTGTATAAACAGTTCAAAGACGGCAGAGAACACGTTGAAGACAAAGAGCCCTCGGGTCGACCCTACCCCTCAACCACCGAAGCTCACGTCCAAAAAATTTAAGATTGGGCGCTTGCAAACCGTCGATTTACAATGAGAGACCTTGCTGATGATGCTGGAATTTCAATAGGATCGGTCCATTCCATTTTGGGCCTCAAACGCGTCAAATCTCGATCGTTATCGGAAACACTGAATGCGCCAGCTCCCACTACATTGATTCTTCGTGACATTTTCGCCAAAACTGAAACCCATATCGTTCCACAACCACCGTATTCATACCGTAAGACTTCTGTCGATTCCCTAAACTCAAAAGACCACTCCGGAGACACCGTTTTGAGTCGATTGAAGAAATTCAAAGTGAACCGTCGCGTGCTTTGAAGGCCATCCCTGCCGATGACTCTTTAGCATGCATTGAGGATTGGGAAAAAAAGTTGGCATAAGTGCATTGTGTCCGGAAGGCATTACTGTAAAGGCGATGAAATAAATTTGAAAGATTAAATAAAGAGGTTTTAAAACAAAAAATATTTGGTCTAACTTTTTGGGCACAGTAGTATATTCATTAAAATAGTTACAAATTGCTTGGAGGTGTTAGAGCGAACTGACTCTTGTCTCATTAAACAACACTCACCACCTAGTGCCTTGGTTCATTCAAATTGATGCGGTAAAATGGTGCAGAAGCCTGGATGACGCTAAACTTGCTATATACCCGACAAGCTAGAGGGGCCGACGACCTCAGATCAAAGTGTATGACAAACGAAAACAATTTATAATGAGTATCAATATGAGCAATATATTTTTGTAAATGTTTCTTTAATTAAGGTAAAATTTTGTAGAATTCCAATTTTCTGCTATATTCTGTGGGCGTCCTTTGAAAGGGGGTGTTTGTTGGTCTCTGCCCCTGACCGGATGGGAATCCGATATGTTCAACGGAATGATCTGCTTCTGCGGGTCCGTTCAGGTCTTTTTAGTGTAAGGGGGCAACGGTTACCGACACCATATCAGAGTCTATGCCCGTTCACAGACACAACACAATTTTACCTTAATTAAGAAAAACATTTACTCTCCATCTAATTAAATGTTTTTTACATCTCTATTCCTACAGCTTCATTTGGATCCAGTTTTTTCCCGATTCCTAGCAATCGTGCAACTTCTGCAGTGCCCTCAAAGTCCAGGATTCACCCCTCTTTTGGGCGGCAATTAATCGAGGGGGCTAATTAAGTCGCGACAAATCGTCCTTTGAATAACATTATGACGGATAACCCTCCGCTTAATCGTAACTGTGACGCGGTTTTAATTTAATAAAGAAGCCGCTCGTCGAGGCGACGATCGATAATTAAAATTGCCCTTTTCGGACTTGAACAAATGAGTTGCGGCGTGTTATCCCCCCCGAAGAGGAGGACGGAGTCTCGAACCCAACGAGATTTGTCAAGTATCATTACGTATCGGGAAATGGAGGGCTGACACGTCGCGTATCGTTTTATATGTTTGCGGAATTTTCGACTCGCGTAAATGTCGATTTGACTTAATTAAGCCCTCGTTAAATATATATATGTTTCTGAGACTGTTGGAAGACACTTTGCGTTCCATATAAATGAACAAATAATGCTTGTTTATTATTTTATGTTAACTGGTAATTTTAGTAATTGTTTATTATCATTGTTTAGATGTTTTAATTCATTTATTGTGTTATGTAAAATGGTTTTTGGTCCGTAAAAATACTCCAAGAGTTATTTGTAAAAAAAATAAGAGTGTAAAATTAGAAAACTGAAATCTGTTCGGTTCGTGTGAACATGATAAGATGCATATACGCAACCCGACGTCAACTGGACATGTACTGTTTGCTATGCCACATTGGATGTCCATCATCATCACCATCCCAGTCAATTTGTGCGGCAAAATTTCATGATCGGGCCCACGCTCCAGCTCTGGATCGTCGTCTTCGCACGAAGTCTTGTTTTTCCCCAGGGGACTTGAACTTCTAGAGGCAAGTGATGGCTGAAAACACTATCATACAGGCCACATGTTGACCGAATCCTTCGCTGCAACATTTTCCAGGCGTTTCTCCAACCTCCGTTAACTCTCTGCTTCACGTATCTTTTTGCTTCACTTCAGGCTTCTGTCTGCTTCGTCGGCTGGTAGCTTGGCTCGACCCATATCACTTTATTTGCTTGCTGCAATAATGGACGATGAAGAAGGAGGGCAATACCTTCCGGGAGAACTTTTGACTTTAAACATGCAAATAATTAACTAGCTGCAAAAATATTTTTTTTCTTATCCCACTTGATAGGCAGCAACATCTAGAGCAAGTCCAAGAACTACCCCGCATTGGCTTATCGTAAGGGAGAAAACCCGGAAAACTCTCACAAGGTAGTCCAAATCACGAGGCAAGATGCTGAACATCCCAAACTCCATCGAGTCTCCTCGTATTTTGAAACAGTATGCAACAAAGCAACCAGCCTGATTGAACTTCAACTCTAAGACTCACCAGTTGCGCGTGTTGCCACTGAGCCACGAGCCGGGCACCTGTAAAACATGATTTTTAAAACCGATTGTTTTATGTTAAATTTTTTTCTGCATTGATTTGAAAGCATTTATTTCCCTGATGCGAAACATTGATTTGAAAGCATTTACTTTTCATTCATAGTCAACTCCCCGATAGATACGAATTTGAAAGCAATGGCAACCAATCTTTGAAAACTCATTTAATTATAAATTAGTGTTGTTTTAATGCAGCTGGCAATACAGAGACAGTTCATCTTTATGCCATAGTCCCGGCGGCTATGGATGTTGGTCAAATAGAATCGTTGTGAAAATTGTATGGGGTGTAGTGTTGCTCCACGTCCATCTTCTAGCCATGCGCCCCCCCCATCCCTCCTGCTCAATGAGTAACGGCGGTGCAGCCCTTGCTGATGGCATAAAAGTAACGGCTACACACTTAGAACTACCCAGGGGGCACATGTAGCTTGAAGATGGCTACGTACGCGTAACACTACCCCAACCACACTCTATGATCCTATTAGACCGGGACCTACAATGTAAAGTGGATTCTGAACCACTGCAAACATCCATGGTACCGTCGAGACTCGAACCTGAAACCTGTGAATTGAAACCTGTGGTACCGAGCGTTAGCCGCTCGGCCAACAGGACCCTTATACAAATTAATGTAATTCTTTTTATTATTTTACATTTCACCGTATTCAAATGCACAGCTAAATAAAATCGCAAAGCTTCCTTTCAATTCCCTGTTTAAAACTTGATTTTTAAATTTTTAAATTTTAGTTAATATTTTTAATGTTTCGTTTATGGAAAATTTAAATTTATAATTTACTTTTTTAATAATAAAAAAAATTTAAAAATATATATATTACTAGAATCTAAAATAGCAATTTACAATCTTTCGACACTTGCACCAAGTGCTCCCTCTGAGCAGGCACTTCTTGGAGTGCCTGGGGCTCGGATGTCAGGATCTTCTTGACAGTCAGTTGATGGTCTTGGACTTTCTTCGGGTATTTAAATTCGTGGACCTAGTCTAGCCCCGCTGAACTTTGGGGGATAGTCGAAGAAGATGGCAATTTACACAATTAAATTATTAATAAAAGTATCCTAAATAAAATACAGCATAAAATGGCTTCTTTTAAATATATTTCTTAATTCTATCGATCCAAAAATTATGAAATTATTTTAAAGACATTTATACGTATATTAATGTATATCTACATCTGTTGGTAATGAATTTCTTCAAAATAGAATGAATTACAATTTTTTCTTAATAGTAGTAAAATTTAAAGAGGAAATTATAATTAATAATTATTATAGTATTATTAATTATTAAAATAGTTTACATTTTTAGGTAGATGCTGCTTATGCAATATGTATAAGAACAGTGCTCAGTAATGCATGTTTACAGTGAATAATAAAAACAACCCCAAAAAATAATTGTGTAAAAAATAATAATAATAATCATTTTAACCAGGATTAGGTCTCTTTTTGCACTGAATATCTATTAAAAAATTATTAGATTCAAATTTCTTTAAATAATTTGTTTTAGTGCAAATTTCTTAATAGATTATTACACTAAGTGCATTTGCTAAAGTATTTCTTCAGTATTTTCAAATATTTGTCAACTTATAATCATTCATAATTATCATTTCTAAAATATTTTTAGTGAAAAATCATTCTAAATAATTTTATTAATTGATTTTTTTTTTTTTGTGAAAGCCATCAAAACTCGGAAATTTTAAAGAGATTATTTAATATTGTCAGCAAAATGCATACTCAAAAAAGAAAAGGGGGGAGGGTATTCATTATTTATTAACATTAAATAACCAACAGACACTTCGTTGTACAGTTGAATGCGAAATCTTTCGAATAGGGAAAGCAACGCCATCTAGGGGTAAAAATTATAACAAACTCTTGGTTCTTAAAGAAAATATGTTTACATAATCTAAAATGCAATTATAAAGTAATATATATATAATTTCATTTTATTGTGTATATTTTCCTCAAATTTAAAAAATTAAACGCTTTTAAATCGATTTCATTTTAAATTCAACACAACAAATAATAAAAAAAAAAAAATTTAAGTCAATTCCTACTTAGGTCAACAAAGAAAAAAATTTTATTTTATTTACTTTTAATTAAATAATTACAATTAATATAAAATGGAAAAGAATCTGAAAAAGACATTTTTTTTCAGCGTGCTACACGCTTCGCCACAGACGGTATTTATTCCTAAATTTATATCCTGCTAAATATCTTATGTAAGAGAATTTTTTTTCTCCCATATAAAACTAAAATGAATTAATTAAATTTAATGAATGAATGAATTAATATTTGAAAAACTGTATTAACATCAGGTGTCATCCACTACAAGTTTTAAAAAATGTATTTGAGCTTGAGTGGATGAATAAAAAGTGTTTTATGAACGATTGAAAAAGTGAACAAGATATATAAATATATCTAAGGAGAGTGTGAACTAATAGACCAACTTGACCCCAACTTGAAAACAAAATATTCATTAATATTGGAATTCCTTATTTACATTCTTTAAGAATCTGATAATTTTTATTACTCTTATTTCCCGACTAGTTAACAAATGGCTTCATTTAAAATAATTCAAAATATGCCAATATTTTATAACATTCATAGAATATTTTTTATTTTAATTTCTTTTTTCTTTTTAAATCGACAGTATACTTTTTATATTTTACTAACTATCAGGCCATTTTTTTTTTTTTTTTTTGGCATCACTATTTCTTTATTTCACTCAAGTTAGGTAAGGGTGTCATACATTTAATAAATATTCCTCAAAAACATTTAGTAATATTTTTCATATTGTTACATTAAACAAAATTAGATCAGGTTCATTCTGTTTAATAATCATCAATTCATTTAATAAATATTCCTTAAAAACATTTAGTAGTGGCATAAAACAGTGCAAAGAAGGCAGAGAACCCGTTGAAGACGAAGAGCACTCTGGTCGACACTCCACCTCAACCGACGAAGCACACGTCCAAAATTAAAGATTGGGTGCTTTGTAAACTGCCGTCAATTAGAAACCTTGCTGCTGATGTTGGAATATCAAAAGGATCAGTCCATTCCATTTTGGGCCACCGGCAAAACGCGTCAAATCTCGATGGGTACCGAAAACACTGAATGCGCCAGCTCACACTGCATTGATTCTTCGTGACCTTTTCGAAAAATGAAACCCACGTCGTTCCACAACCACCGTATTCATACCGTGAGACTTCTGTCGATTCCTAAACTCAAAAGACCAATCATGGGACGTTGTTTTGAGTCGATTGCAGAGAGATTCAACGTGAATCAGCGCGCGCTTTGAAGGCCATCCCTGCCGATGACTTTTTAGCACGCGTTGAAGATTGAAATAAAAGTTGGCATAAGGGAATTGTGTCCGGAGGGGATGACTATGAAGACGGTGGACTAGATTTGAAAGAATAAATAAAAGAGTTTTCCAAAAAAAAAATTGGTCTTACTTTTTGAGCACAGTAGTATGCAAGTTTACTTGTCCTTTCACTCATAAAATTAATAAAATGTAATATTTAATGTACACTCTTGTCCATAAATTAAGGATAATTCAGAATCACACAAAAATTGAACTCTAAAATAAGAATTTCAACTGTAGAATTATCACACACATCTTGAAGAAGAATATGCAAATTACAGGAAACCACCAGATGGCGCGGATAGTACGTCACAATGACGAGGTGTAAGAGAGGGGTATATAAGGAATGGTGGCAAAGAAGTAAAATTGTTCACAAGCGCTTTAAAAACGCCTTTCAGTGCAATAACTGCATAGTTATGGCACAAATGAAGCATTTGAATGATTTTTTACGTGGTAGAATTATCGGACGACTGGAATGTGGATGTACCCAGCTGGAAGTATCCTAGGAACTTGGAATCACCAGAGTGTCATCTCAAGCTTTGGCAAAGATTACAATATGATGTTAATGTGAGTAGATGTTACAGCACAGGTCGCCCCCCGAGTTACAACGCCGAATGAGGACCGGTATTTAGCAGTTACTGCCGAAAGAAACAGACGGAGCACAGCATCAGACCTGTCTCGTCAGCTCTCTTCAGCTACCGGTACGACAGTTTCAAGGCAGACCGTATACAGACGCTTAGGGCACATTGGTCTATATGCTCGTAGGCCTGTCAGATGTGTTCCACTTTACCGCAACTCACTGTCGCCTGCGATTAACCTGGAGTAGAGAGCATGCATTGTGGACCCGCAACAGTGGTCTTGTGTGATGTTTTTCCGACGAGTCCAGGTTTAGTTTGCAGTCTGATTCTCGCCGGACTTTCATATGGAGAGCGCCAGGTACCCGTTACCACCAAAGAGAACACCATTGAACGACACCGTTATGGTGGTGCAGGATGGCTCGTTTGGGGAGGAATATTCTTGGTTCCAGAACTGACCTGCATGTTCAGAGTGTAACGATGAGAGGCCACATCTATCGGGATGTCATTGTGGAACAACATGTACGTTTGTTTCCGGGCGCCATGAGTGCAGAATTTCTGTTTATGGATGACAACGCCCGTCCTCACTGTGCAAACATTGTAGACGAATGCCTTCAATTGGAGGATATCACCGTATGGATTGGCTAGCATACTCACCGGACTTGAATCAATAGAGCATGTGTGGGATATGCTTGGCCGACGAATTACAGCCCGTCAACCCCCTCCCACCTGTCAATCGGAACTTCGGAGGGCATAGCTTGATGAGTGGTGTAATATTCCCCAAGATCACATTGATAATTTGATACTCAGTATGCCTAGGCGTTGGAAGGCCTATATATTGCATCGTCCGAGAGACTTACTCATTCTCCATATTAACCATTATACTAACCATGTTATACTGTTTTTGTAAATAGGTTCTCTTTTGAAATTTGCTCCAGGGAGTAAAAATCGCAATTTTATTAATTATGTCAAACATATAGCCTCTTTTTTGCTCTTTATCTTTTGTTTAATAAATATTCTTTACAAATTAGTCAAATTTGTTTTGCTTCTGTCTCTTTCTTTGCCTGAACTTCATTATTCTTAATTTATGGACATGAGTGTAGTTTAAAATTCCTTCATAAGTTTCTTTTTTTAAACTTATTTTTCTTAATTGTTAAGATGTAAAATCATTACCCACTTTAGTGGAAGAATTTATGGATAATTCTTCGAAAATTCTCAAATGGCAAAAGAATAATAAAATTTGAAGATTATCGTGAAACTTAAGAAATAAAAATTAATTGCACTTCTGATCACGAGGAACAAAATAAATTGCTTGAATTTCTTAAGAGGATGTTTCCTCTTTTTTTTTTAATTAAAAAATAATAATCAATTCATCAAGAAGAATTAATCTCTGGCATACTCTTGCTGATTAAAAACCCTTTGTGACAATAGCCATGGAGTGCAAACAAGATACTGTTTCAATGCCGCCGAACAATTTCTTATCTTAATTCTCAAAATATAAAAAAAACTATTTATTAAATCTATCGAAAATTTCTTTAAATCCAAAAGACATTCTTTAAAAAAACTCGCCCTAAAATCTATTAATTATGACCTTCTAAGAAAAGTACATTATTTTAATGGTTGTACTTAGCAATAGCTGCAGTTCAATTCATTGCAAATAAAACGATGTGCTGAATTGAAACTAAATAAAAGTTTTGAAGAAATGCTACAAATCTTTATGGCATAGCTCAATATTCGACATATTGTTTTATCCCTCTATCAATTCAAATAAATAATAAAAAAATTGAAAGCATGATTATTTAACAAAGCTTATTTAATGTTCAGTGCCAACTGCACTATGCAATTTGGAAGAAAAGTTTTATTTATCGCATTACTGCACTGGAAGGAAAGCATTTAAATTATAAAAAAATAATTAAAAAATGCTGAAATCTGCTCGGCAAATTTCAACTTATCACGTGTGAACATTCGAGAACGGATGAATAAACTCAAGGAATACAATGTTTTAATAATGCACGAGATATAGGAAGCAATTGCACGGAATACTACGAGTGGCAAATTCAAATAGCCACACGAATATAGCAATGTTGAATGGATCAAGAACTTCATGAAGTAGGAATTGTTCAAATATCTCTAATAGAATGACCAAAAATAACATAAATGTCGTCGTAAATGAAGAAGAAGTACTCCAAATTCTACGAGAAACGTTATAACATACAACAAACGTTATCACAAAAGAAAATATCAAAGTTTGAAAATTAGAGGCATAAATGAAGAAAAGTATTCCAAATACAATAAGAAGCACTATACAGCTCAATAGACACCGGAAAATGCTGCAAGTGATAAATATGAAACTTCAAAAGGAAAGGATCAACGCACTACGAATATTTATATTGGAAATACAAATGTTTAAAAAATCCCAACCCAAAACATGAAAAGTGATTAAAAAACACTTCAAAGCCCAAAATTCAAATTCTCCAAAAATTCCTGAAGATTAACGTTATTCGTGAATAATTTTTAGAGTTAAGGGCCCAAAGTACCATTTTCCGCCAAAATTTGTAATTAAGATTTATTTATTTGGCCCTCATTTTCGGACATCACATCACGGACCCCTAACCAAGACAACATCATGTTCACATGATAAAAAAACACACTTTTAGTTTGTTTTTAGGAGATAACAATTTCTACTTTACACTTGAATGTATTTCAACTATTGTGATAAATTTTTATGTCCTTTGAATGTTTAATAAAAAGAGTTTGATTGGAATAGCAAATAAACATGAACCGACACTAAGTTTATGCTCATTGCATTAAAAATAGAATTTGTTTCCAATGCAGGTTAGTGTGTCGCTGTAACTTTTCTTTTCTTATGCAGAAAACATTTCTTAGTTAAAATCTAGAATCATGTACCATTTGTGTAGAAACACATCGCCAAATTGTCAAGTCAGTAAGTGAGCAAAAAAACCAATGGGAAAGGTAGCTTGCGAGGGTAAAATGATACCACGCCAAAATCCTTCACTGGGTTGCCAAGTCGCCAAGTAAACAAACAAAATGGCTGCCGAAATTGGTATCATTGTAAATGTTATTTCGCCAAAATTTATAGCCAAATAGTGCTATTACGCCAACATTAGTAGCCAAATAGCTATTGCGTCAAAGTTTATTCCTGAAAAGGCTTTGAAGCCAAAATTTATCGCTTAAACGCCAAATATTATCACTATCCTGCCAAAAATTAATTTTGAAATGCTTTATAGTCATCATTTATCGCTTTATTGCCAAACTTTTTCACTAAGTAAATTCTGTTATTTGATGTGTTTTTACGGCAAAAGTTAATTCTTTATCGCCAACATTTATCGCTTTATCGCCAAATTTTTCATTAAACAAATTGTTTTTTGCTTTCAAGCCAAAAGTTTATGCTTTATCGCCAAATGTTATCGCTTTTACGCAATAATTTAGCAATATTATGACAAAAAAATTATGTCTAAATTGCTTTTACGCCAATTTATATCGCTTTAGCCAAAAGTTTACCACTATTATGGCAAAATCTTAGTGTTTACTTTTACACCACTCATTGCCGCTTCAACGCCAAAATATATCATTATTTTGCCAACATTTTATTCTTAAATTGGTTTCACACCAAATTAAATCGCTTTATCGCCAAATTATTATGTGGAATCTTATTTTGCTAACTCACAAAATGTATCGTTTAGACAAAGATAATAATCGCTGTTACTAAAATTTCGCCAAAATTATTCGTTAATTCGCCAATTTTTTTTTTTTAAATGTCAAAAAATAAGTCATGTTCTTTACGAAGCCGAATTCGAATGATAAATTAATATTAACAAACGAGAAAAAGAAGAAACCAGAGAATAACTTACCTTTTATAGAGGTATGTTCTTCGTCTGTGGTGGGAACGAACGTTTTATTCCATCGGTGAAATCATAAAAAAATTTTGCGGATGTCATATTTGTGCTGGCGCCGCCCCATGTACTCTGGGTAAGATAATTATCAAATTTTCCAGCACATTATTTTATTAATTCATTTTAATTATTAAAAATTTAAATTGTAACTAACTAACGTTCTGAAAAGCTAAAGCTACAAATATTCCGAGCAAATTATAATTACGGTTGCCACAAAATCCTAACTAAATGAACATCTTTAAAAAGGAAATGAATTATTTAAGAATAAAATATAAGTTATTAATAAATTAAAAACCGTTTTTCTTGTTTGTTTCTTATTTTCATGGACGGCAACATCAGAAAATTTTTTTTATCTTCTGTATCAGCAACATACGTTATAAGAATAAGCTCGAATAATCAATAATTTATCGGAATATTTATTTAAAATATATATATTTCTATTCTTATTTACTGCAAATAAGAATTCTGCAACTAATTATGGAAATAGCAATAAATTGGTCATTATATTGTTCGGAAAATGAAGCTACGAATTCCTCTAATTACAGTATTGCAACACTAAAAAAATTGGCGGTATATTCAGGGTTGCAAGATTGGCGACTTCCTCAGGGGTACAGTATTCTAGATTTTAACCCATTTCTATACAAAATATACGCATGGATTCATACAGCACCCACGCCCTCTACCATTTTGAATTGCCCTAGCTAAATGAAAACAGAAATCGAACTTATCTTTCAATGATCTGACCGATAGATATAGACCGATATATTCATGTTGTGAAAATATGTCATGTGGAATGTTCGTAAACTGGTTTGATGAATAAGAAGGATGATAGTATCCATGATTGACTACTGGGAATTTGGGATGCTGCCATTCAACAGTTTGAATTAGTATTTTAAATTTTCCACAGGGGAGCATGTGCGTTGAACTTTAAAAGTGTAAACTTGTGTGTTGAATTTTCTACAATGTGAGTTATGTTTCGAAGTTTTGACAAGGTGAACATGTGCGTTGAACTTTCAAAAGGGTGAGCTTGTGTGTTGAATTTTCTACAGTGTAAATTATGTGTTGAACTTTCAACTGGATGAAATTGTGCGTTGAATTTGTAACAGTGTAAACTTGTGTGTTGAATTTTCTGTGCGAGATGTGAATTGAACTTTCAACAGGATGAACATATGCGTTGGGCTTTCAAAATTAAAATGAAATGAAATCACAAGGGGGCAAAATCTCATTAGTTTACGCCCAAGAAAATATCAAAGTAAAATTCACGCTGGTGAATGAAAACTGGGCCTCTCTGAAAGACACTTGATGTGTTCTTATAGTGCTGCTACAAAATCGTCTGTGAAGTTCACAATCATTTCACACATACTAAGCTGAAGGACTATTTTTTTTTTCTAACACATGAAATCAGATAATTATTAGTTTTTAATTTATTTTAAAATTGCTGTTGCGTTTTAAAATGGAAATTGTATTACTGTCTCCTGAACATTTTGCTTTCACCATTCACTGTAAAATGGTTTTGCTCTTTTGAAGATTATTTAAGCAGAAAAACAACATTATCAGCCTTATTCACAGATAAATTTCCATTGAATTATTACATACACACATAGATTAAATTAATCCAGAACTCAGCATAAAAATATACTTCTTTTGTTGTGTTTTTTTCAACCTTTAAAAATACTTATTACAACAAATAATTAAATAAATAAGCATATAAAAAAATAATCTGCTGGGCCTATATATAGATAAAAACGCATAAAATTTAGAACTGAATGTAGGACCAAAACGCATCACAGAGATCTTCAATAGTAAAAACATAGAGAATTCCAAAGTATTTTCTTTTCTTAAAAATCTCATCTTCACTCTCAAATAACATCTTTTGCTTTCACCAGGCGATCTTTTAGAATAATTTCATATTATTTAATTAGATAATTATTTGCTCGTGAAAGAAATTTAAATAAACCAATAAGAATAGCTCGGGAAAAGAATCTTTTTAAAAACATTAACCACTAAGAAACTTTGAAAGGGGGAAGGACAAAACAAAGTTGATCAAGGAATAATTTTATGAGTAAAACACTGTCAAAAAAATAATTAATTAAATAAACTTTTTTTCAATTCCTACTATTAGTTCCCATTCTCCCTGTATATATCTTGTTCACATTTTCAATCGTCCATAAAATACTTTTTATTCAACCACTCAATTTCAGATGCATTTTTCATTTTAAACTTGTCGTACATGACCCTGAATGTTAATCATTCATTCATTCAATTTAATTAATTCATTTTAGTTTTATATGGGAGAAAAAAAGCAGTATTTAGCTATACATTAGGATATACTTTTAGGAATAAATACCATCAGTGGCGAAGCGATGGAAAAACAAAATTTCAGATTCTTTTGTCATTCTGGATCCAGTCAAGAATGAAAAACGAAACATGTGAATAAATGAGTGAGAGAGATGGAAAGTGTGTGTGAGAGAGAGAAATTTTTTCTGACTTAAAAACATGAATGAAAATTATTTATAAAAGACTTTCTGCAATGGAGTTTAAAAAAAGTAGGAATTGACTTTAAAAAAAAAATTTATTACCACTTGTTTGATAAAAATCGTAATATTTGAAAATAAAATAGATTTAATATCTTTTTTTTCAAAATTTAAAAAAATAAGATCCACATTTTACATAGAACCTGAAGGATTTTACTCGAATCTTTACCCTATCAAGTCAAGAAGATCAACCATTAGCTTGTCCATAAAACAGCTCTCAAAACCATGAACCAACAGCAAAAAAAAAAAAAAAAAAAGAAAAGAAAAGGAAAAAAAAAAAAGTTATCCTTCAAAAGTTTGTTTTTAGTAAACTTAAGAAAAACTGATGATAAGTACAGGGTGTCGGAAACGAACATCTTTGCTTTTAAAGAAAAAAATGAAAGAACATTTTGGAACGCATGTAGTAAAGAAAAATGGCATTGCATTATCACACATATAAAAAAAAAAAAGGAACATTCATCTTACACAGTATTTTGTTCTTTACACTTTATTTCTCTGGGGAGGGGGGAGAAAGGTAGTCTATCTTATCTCAGAGCTATTTAATTTTATGTTTTTATATTCCCTTACGCCCTCCCGTCGGAGAGTTCTGGAGTTATAAATGTCCCAGTCGTTTGAAATCTTTTCGAGTTTCTATCCCGAGCAGCAGCAGAAGGGGGAAGCGAGAGAAAATTGGAAGCAAAATAGAACACCAGAGGCCCAGAAAAAGAACTATTAAAAAGTGGGTTAATCTTTTACGTCAGTTATTTCTCCTACTCGGGATGGCAACGACGTTCCAAAATTCAATCTTCTGGAAATGGAAGGCTAAAGAAGAAGGAACGTTTTATCAAAGTGGAAAAGCTTTATTTAATAAAGCTTAACTTTTATAACTGTAACTTTAGTTGGGAGAACCTGTCAGGGGGAGGGGGTGCTGCTCTTTCTGGAAAAAAGGAAACGAAAAATTAAATTTTTAAGTGGACCTTTTCGTAGAATCCCGTTCTAACGTTCGTTCCCATTCTTTAGAAATGTTATTTTCCATGCATCTGCTTTTCAAAATTCTCGTCATAAATTGTGTTATTACTAGCATTGAAATATCACCATTAATAAAATTAAACTAAACAAATTCATTACACATATACAGGGTGATTATAATTAAAGTCCCACTTTCAAAATGATGTGAAAAAAAGAACCACTCGTCATAATGAGTTCAATTTTTAACTGAAGATACTTGAAGAAGGGAGGAACGGTACGGCATCAAGAACAAGTTCCACTGATTTTTCACATCCAATTTGATATGACCTTCCCGTATTGGATGGACGATCCACTAACAGTGGCACAACTATTGATTGAATTGGTTGTTGGTCACAACTTGGTCATGACTGTTGATTGACTTGACATTTTTTCAGTCAAAAATCGAAGCAATCAGGCACATTGAACACTACGGTTGGTTTAATGCGCAACTCATGCCAAATACGTTGTCGTTTCGATTCAAAATATCACTGAATATTATGGCAGCTGAATTCACTTGCTTTATGCCACTTACAGCGCCATCTATTAATACACTTTGGAACTTTTTTTAGAGTATTATTAACGAATCAAGTCCTACTGTCGAGTGTAGAAGGAACACTGAATATACAGAGCTTTCTTTTCATAAATAAATAAGTAAAAACAATGAAATAGAAACTTAATTTTATGAATTAAACATTTGAAATAACATATCAGCTATTTGCGTGCCTAAAAAATTATTAAAAATATATATTAAAATTATAAAAAAGTAAACATAAAAACTGAAATCTGCTCGGCAAATTCCACCTTATCCTGTGTGAACATTGAAGAACGGATGAATAAACTCAGAATATGCCAATGTTTAATAATGCAAGAGATATAGGAAGCAATGGATTGGAATACTACAAGAATGGCAATGTTGAATAGATCACGAACTTCACGAAGAATGAATTGTTCGAGAATCTCTAAAAGAATAAATCAAAAGTTTGAAATTTCTAGGCATAAATGAAGAATGAAGTATTCCAAATACAATAAGAATTTATGCAGCTCAATAGGCATGGGAAAATGCCAAAAGTGATAAATATGAAACCTCAAAAAAAAAAAAAAAAAGGAATTGATCAACGCACTACGAGTACTTACAGCCATTGGATATACAAATGTTTAAAATCTCAAGCCAAAACGTGAAAAGTGATTCAAAACCATACCACAAAAATATTTCAAGCGAAAGCCAAATTCTCCAGAAAATTCCTGAGGATTAACGTTATTCATGAATTATTTCAAGAGTCATAAGACCCCGCCAAAATTTGCAAATTCAGAATATCACTTTACTTGCTTGCTGCACTTTTTGGATTCCACCACGAAACCCTAACCAGGACAACATCATGTCCACACATGATAATAATAATTATAAAGATAACCAGAAATCATCCCAACAAAATAACGTAAATTAACTTTAGTTGCGAAATATTTATTATAATAATTTTATTATAATTATTTTTTGGAAACAATCTTGATATTTTTAGTGTTGCTTAGTTTAAATTTTTTTTTTTATGAAATCATTTCTATTATAGTAAACCTAATTTTATTTAAAAGTGTTACTTTTTTTTAAATTCTTGCGCAATTGATTTAAGTAGTTCGAAAAATGTGTAATTATTCCTGATAATGTGGCATTCACAATGCAATACATTTTATTCAAGCACTAAGCACTCCTATTTCGGAAAGAAATTTTTAGAAGTGGCATAAGCAGTTCAAAGAAGGCAGGGAACGCGTTGAAGACGAAAAGCCGCTATGGTCGACCTTCCACCTCAACCTACAAAGTTCACGTCCAAAAATTGAAGATTTGGTGCTTGCAAACCGTCGATTTACAATTAGAGACCTTGCTGATGATGTTGGAGTTTCAAAAGGAACAGTCCATTCAATTTCGGGCCTCACACGCGTCAAATCTCTATTTATACCGAAAACACTGAATGCGCCAGCTCACACTGCATTGATTTTTAAAGAATGTTTCGCCAAAATTGAAACCCATATCGTTCCACAGCTATCGTATTCACACTGAGAATTCTAACTATTCCCTAAACTGAAAAGACCACTCCTGGGACACCGTTTTGAGTCGATTGTAGATATTCAACGTTAAGCGGCACCCGCTTCGAAAACCATCCCTGTCGATGACTTTTCAGCATGCATTGAAGATTGGAAAAAGTTGCCATAAGTGCATTGTATCCGGAGGGGATTACTTTGAAAGCGATGAAATAAATTTGGAAGAAGAAATAAAGAGTTTTTGAAGAAAAAAATAATTGGTCTTACTTTCTGGGCACAGTAGTAATTAAAAGGATAACCAGAAATCATCCTTAAGGAAAGTAACTTAATCAAACACTGATGTGTTGCCTGGATTAAGATGGGTGCGATCTTTTAAAAACCACGATTTTCGCGCATCATTTTGTTAAACAGCCATCACTAAAACTGCATCAATAGGAACCTTTACAGGGCGTAGGGTGGTACCTGTGTAGGGGGTAGGGTGGCAACCGAACCGAGCATACAAACGAGCACTTAAAGAGAGCAAAGAATTAAAAAAATAATCGAAGATCTGATTAGATTTAAGTCTTTGTGGGGTGATATGCTGAAGGATGCTCTTATCATTCTCGGAGCCACTTATCAGAGGGCCCTCCATTAGCAGATGAAGTTTAACATGTTTAATTGCCATCTAATTAATGGCTGTTTGCGTACCGAGTTAAAGCTGCTGCCCTCAGGGCTTGTGTCCTTCCTTTGCACATTCTGTTTTTTCCTTTCCTTTTCCTTTTTTTTTTTCTTCCTTTAATTCTGCCGTTCGAAATTAAGCTTTTCAAAGGGAAATGGATTAGTGCTAATAGCTCCCCGATAAGATATGTTTTATTTGTTCTTATCATTATCGAACCTTTTCTTTTCTTTTTTATTTTATCACAACTGGGTGTGAAGAAAACGCATCGGAAGCGAGTTTATTTGCAAATCGAGTTTAAAAATCGGCTCAGCAGAAAATGGCGGGAATAAAAAGTGTGTTTTGACTAAAAATTTCGAAAGCACTTTATCAATTATAACATTTGAGCTTAATGGAACACGAGTGACAAAATAAAAAAAAAAGAAAAGAGAAAAAAATTGATTGCTTTTAAAAGTGTGTGTTTTGAATCTTTGCTCTTTCTTTCATACTTTTTTTTGTCCGTGATTCTCTCTTTTTTTCCCCCTAACATTTCATTGTTTCTAATTGAAGAGGAATATGCTCAAGGCATAAAACGCATTCGAACTGAAGTTGCAATTAACGAATTTTGATATTTTTTTTAAAGAAAACTTTACTTGCGAAATATTTATTATAATTATTATTAATTTTTGGAAATAGTCTTGACATTATTAGTGTTGCTTTCTTTACATTTTTTTACGAAATCATTGCTATTGTTATAATTTTATTTAAAATTGTTGCTTTTTTTAATTTCTTGTACAATTGATTTAAATAATTCGAAAATGTATAATTGTTTCTGAGAATGTGACATTCACAATGCAATACATTTTGTTCCACTTCATTAGAAGACGTGGAATATACTGCTGGATTATGGAATTCCAATTTTTCTTTCATTTTTAGGTTGCTGGCACTGTCCTTGACATCTGTGTGAAATTTTAAGTCAAAATATTCATGAGTGTTTCAGTTAGGCTTGGCTTTGTGAGACGCTAAAGCTGATTCCGGCGATTTTTGAAATGTCTGAATTCATTGAGCAAAGAACTTGCTTTCAATTTTGTTTGCGGAAACGTACAAAATGCTGCAGTAGGCATTCGGTGAGCATTTCTTTATAGGAAAGAAATGTTTAGAAGTGGTATAAACAGTTCAAAGAAGGGAAAGAACGTGTTGAAGACGAAGAGCCCCTGGTCGACCACCAACCTCAACCTACGAAGCTCACGTCCAAAAATTAAAGATTGTGTGCTTGCAAACCGTCGATTTATAATCAGAGACCTTGCTGATGATGTTGGAATTTCAAAAGGATCGGTCCATTCCATTTTGGGCCTCAAACGCGTCAAATTTCGATGGGTACTGAAAACACTGAATGCGCCAGCGCACTGCATTGTTGTTTTTTTTCGACGGTTTTGTCAAAAATGAAACACATATCTTTCCAAACCACCGTATTCACACCGTGCGACTTCTGGCTATTCTCTAAACTCAAAAGACCACTTCGAGGACACCGTTTTGAGTCGATAGAAGAGATTTAATGTGAATCGCTTCGAAGGCCATCCCTGCCGATGACTGTTTAGCATGCATAGAGGATTGGTAAAAAATTTGGCGTCAGTGCATTGTGTCCGGAGGGGATTACTGTAAAGGCGATGAAATAAATTTGGAAGAATAAATAAAGAGTTTTTGAAAAAAATTGGTCCTCCTTTTAGGGCACACTAGTAAATTGCATTTGTTTAGTGGATATTACTCTAAATTTATGTAGTTTCTGGCTTTTACCCACGTCAAAATATACAATAAAAAAAACTCTGTAATTCTTGTCCTCTTGATGATTTCGTCTCTTTTTCTATTTCTTTTTTTTACAATAAAGCGCTTATTTGTCCTTCATAAATTGTTGCTGGAGTCAAATGTTGTGCTGCAAGAATATTTTTATCGTTTTTCCATCTTGTGAAACACACATGTTCTCTTCATATGGTCGCCAAGAATACACAGGTTCTCCCTTTATCTCTCTCTCTCTCTCTCTGTCAAGCCTTCATATAAACCTTAAATCGGCTCATGTTTTTGCGTTCAACACAAGGCGCACACAATGGCAGACCACGTGATTTGAGTCAGCTCTACCTGTGTCAGAAATGTCCGACTTCATTCCATGTTTCATTTACGACAATTCAAAGCAACTATCGAGCACCGTAGATCCGCGACAGCTGTCTTTCTTTTCAGAGCATGGAATCATTATCCATTACCACACTGTCTTCACTTGCAAACTCTCAACAATCAAAGATCTCTTTCTTAAATTGCGTTGCGTGCCCCCTTCCACCACCCTCACCCCTCTTACCTACCTCTTCCAGATAATGAGTCGAGGATTCCGAGAAGTCAACTCCAAGAAAATTTCCTTTTCTGGAAAACTTTTCCCGATTTAAAAGCGTTACGACCTGTCAGTGACAGGAACACACAAAAATCCAAAGTCGGAAAATCCGCTAGCGAGAAATACTTACTACATGCAAGTATCTGATGCTAGCAGATATCTACCAACAAACAACTCAACCCCGTGTGGAAATACGTTTTCAGCAATTAAAATCGAACTTTATTATCTGAGTCAGTGATTCGTTTGCAAGCCCTACCCCCACCACACACCCTGCATTCTTCGCTGCGGGCGGTGATTATGAAGGGTGGATTAAATTATTTAATATCGGGGAGGGATCAAATCCAGACTCGGCCGAATATGTTGGTGCAGCAGAGAGATATTTTTCATTGTCGTTTCAGTGCACATTCGGTTCACGCCGTTAGAAAGTTTTAATTAACCTTTTCCGTTTTGGAGTTGTCGATCGTGTCTGAAGGTTGCTGTCTCTTTTCTCTTTCTGTTTAAAAGGAGAATAGGAAAAGCTTTTTTTTTTTTTTTTTTTAATAGGAGGCCTAAATTCATTTGTGCTGAACAGAGAAAGTCAGTCTTGTGGTAGTTGAAGGATTTAAAAGCAAGGAATGATAGTTATAATATCAAATTCTTGATGGAATGTCATGTTAAAAATGTCATTTGATATGAAACATGCATTATTGGGAAATCCTTTTATGAATAAATAACTATTTAATTATTGTTGCTTAACGTATTTTATTATCACGTGGGAACATGTTGTTGTCCTGGTTAGGGGTTCGCGACGTTATCCGAAAATGAGGGCTAAGCAAACAAAACCCCACTGCAAATTTTGACGGAAAAGTACACTTTGGGCCACTGGAGAATTTTGCTTTTGCTTGTAGTATGGTTTTGAAGCGTTTCTCACGTCTTGGCTTGGGATTTTAAACATTTGCCTATCCAATTGCTATAAGCCCTCGTAGTGCGATGATCAATTCCTTCTTTTTTGAAATATCACATTTATCACTTTTGGCATTTTCTTATGCCTATTGAGCTGTGTAGTGCTTCTTATTGTATTTGGAATACTTCATTCTTCATTTATGCCTAGAATTTTCAATCTTTGATATATTCACTTGGCTATTGAATGTGATTGTGATTCTTGTAGAAGTTGGAATACTTCATTCTTCATTTACAGCTACAGCTTTTAGAGATTCTCGAACAATTCCTTCTTCATGAAATTCTCGATCTATACAACATTGCTATATTCATGTGGCTGTATTGAATTTGGCCATTCTTGTAGTATTCCAATCCATTGCTTCCTATATCTCGTGCATTATTAAACATTGCCATATTCCTGAGTTTATTCATCCGTTCTCGAATGTTCACACATGATAAGTTGAAATTTGCGGAGGAGATTTCAACATTTTTATTATTTTTTTATTTATTTTTATTTTATGTTATTTTATTTTACTTTATTTAACTTTTTTTTTTTGATTATTGAAAACAAATAGAACATTTTAAATCAAACAATTTTATATCTCTTTCATTAAAGTGTAGGCTTCCACAAAAAACTATCGGTTTTTTATATGAAATATCTGTTAAAAAATTGTTTTATTCTAATCATTGGATTGAATTTATAGTGTACATTCTATACGACGATGCAGTCATTCTGCAATTATTTTTAAGTCACCAAGGTTTACGTTTTTTACCAAATAGTGTTTGATTACGTGCTGAAATTTTGAAATTCTTCTACAGCAAAAGCAATAAACTAAAAATGCAAACATAAAAGTTGTATACGCTACAATTACAAAATTACAATAAATCTCATTTAAATTACAGTAATTTATCAAGCTCTACTTCTAGTTTCAACAAAAAAAAAGAGCGCGAAATGAAATTCTAGAAATATTTTTTAATACACTTCGAAAATAATTTTTGTTTCATTTTTAGGATTAGCCTTTTAAAAAATGGAAGAAAAAAAAAAACTATTCTTTAAAAGAAAACTTTGAGAAGAAAAGAGCACAATGGCTGGCATTCAAGCCGAAAGTTAATTAAATACACTGACTTTTTGAAAAGAGAGAAATAAAATGAGAAAGCCCCGAATTTAAATATGAAAAAGGAGAATTATAATAAATTTGTAAAGAAATGAGGTGAAGAAAAATCTCTGAGAAACATTAATAAATTGGAATATAAAAAAATGACGAATTAAAATAGAAAAAATAGAAGAAAATGGAAGTTATGAAAAAACAAAAAAAAAAAAAAATTAAATAAAGATTGGTGAAGACGAGCTGTGAAAAAGAAAAAAATGAATTGAAAAAAAATTGAAAGCTGCAAAAAAAAAATTATACACTAATGAATAGAGAGAACTAATTTAACTAATTTTTTTTAGTAATTTAATATGGAAAATAAATCTATGATGTCAAATATAATAAAAAAGGAATTATGAATTCAACATCATAATGTCCATCAAGAATTATTAAATATCAAATGGCACCCATTCTTTTTAGTAAGCAGATTTTTAAAAGTAATTAAGAATACTTCAAACATTTTTAAACGGAAATCAAAATAAAACGAATATAATTTTATTTATTTTTTCCAGTAATTAATAATAATTCAAACTATTTATTAAAGGACAAGTTTAAATTTCATTTTAAATCATTTTCTTGAGTTTCATGGTCATTTGATCAACTATTTGAGAAAAGAGAAACTTATCTATCAGTCATTTCTAATCCTATTCTCTGGAGATTTTCTTAAATGAATGCATCAAGAAAATAAGATTAAGTCTTATTTTTAAATTTCTACTATTAGTCACACTCTCCCTATATATATATCTAGTTCAAATTTTAAATCGTTCATAAAATACTTTTTTTATTCATCCACTCAAGTTTAAATATATTTTTTTGAACTTGTAGTGGATAAACACTTGATGTTAATACAGTTTTTCAAATATTAATGCATTCATTAAATTTAGTTAATTCATTTTAGTTTTTTTTTTTTTTTTTAGATTTAAGTTGCATGAATCGAGCAATAGATGGCGCTAGATGTAAAAGAAAATGTAAACTTTATATTGCAGAAAGTCCTTTATGAATAATGAAAAAGAAAGTAGGAATTGACTTTAAAAAAATTTTGTTTTTATTACTTGTTTAGTTTTGTTTTTTATTAATTTTTTTTTATTAATTTTTAAATAATGTCATGAAAATGAATTTAACAAATTTTAAAATATATTGATATTAATTAAAATAAAGATATATTAAAGATATGTGGTAATGTCCTGATTTCTCTAAGTTAAAATATTAATCATTTGTTTAAAAAAAAAATTTGTGACATAAAATAAATTATTTATATTTAATTGCAATTAACAAAATGTAATAAAATAAAAAAAAAAAAAAGCATTTATTTGTTTCACTTCAGTTTCTTAATTGCAGATTTCGACGGAATTGTAAAAAATGTGTTACGTGAATTTTGTTAGTACAACATATTTACTCTTTTAATTCTGTTTCCATGCGACAACAAACACACTGATGATTTTAATTCATTTTAGCAAAAATAAAATTACAAAGAGCGAATATTTCTCTTGTTTTTTTTCATGAAAGAAATTATTGCAGAGTTAAAAGAAATGCTTTATTGAGAGTCCTTTATTTAAGTTCATTAATACTTTACATAATGAAAAGCATCTAAGTAGATTCATAATCACTTATAAGTAATTAAGACTGAGAATTGAAGAACAAAAATAAAATTCTAATTTGTGTAATTATAATTCGTTGTTAATGTGTTTCTTTTAAATAAAATAATACATTAGTAAATAAATTTTTAATTACAGCAATTTTTATTATATGGTTTGTTTATTTATCGAATTAGCCAACGGTAATTATCTGTATGCTTTTTACGAAAATATTAATGTTGAAACTCATTATAATTTTTCATTTTATTTCAGAAAAATAATTACGTGTCGAATTGCATTGAGAGTTTAAAGACATAAAATCTTGAAAATTACTTAGAAGCAAAATAATCCATTAATTTGTTTTTTTTTCTTTTCTTAATGCTTCAATCTGAAATAATTTCTGTGAGCGTTTCTTAGAATGAGGGATCTGTTTTTCCCTTTCACTTATTTTCTCAAACTCGTTGGACTTCCAAGTATACATGTCTAACGAGTTCCTACTCTAATATGAACCAGGCAACACTGAGTTAGCTGACATGTCTGGTTTCGAACTGGGCTCTCTCTGATTAGAGACTATCCGTGGTATTAAAAACACTTCTTTTAGGAAAGACGATCATCAACGCAAATTGATCTGCAATTGAAAGTTGTAAAACTTTTTCTTACTCACGAATGAATGTTAAAAAATAGCAATAGCAATTAATTCTAATATTTTTATATTAACGTGTGAACAAGATGACCGTAGAAAGACAAACCAAACCAAACTAATACTTTTATGGGTTGAAATCTAGAATACAGTACACCCGAGGAAGTCGCCAAACTTGCAACCCGTAATATTTAGCCAATGCTTTAACGCCAAATATTACCATTATCCTACCAAAATTTTAATCCTTGAAATGCTTTATCGCCATACTTTTTCATTAAGCGAATTTTGTTTTTAAATTGCTTTTACGCCAAAAGTTAATGCTTTATCGCTAAATTTTTATCATTAAAACATTTTTTATTCCTTGAATAATTTCGTGCCAAATGATATCGTTTTTATGCCAAAATTTAGCTCTATTATGACAAAAAAATTATGCCTAAATTTTCTTTACGCCAATTTATATCGCTTTATCGCCAAAATTTTATCACTATTATCTCAAAATTTTAATGGTTTCTTTTTACGACACATATTGCAGCTTTAACGCCAAAATATTTCATTATTTTGTCGAAATTTTAGTCCTAGATTGCTTTTAAGCCAAATTTAATGGATTAACGCCAAATTTAATCGCTTTAACGTCAAATTATTGTGTGGAATTATGTTTCGCTAACTGACAAATTATTCTCTAATACGTCAATTTTATTTATTTATTATTATTATTATTATTTTTTTGAATTATTAGGTAAAAAAAATATTTCATAATGTTTACGACGCCGAATTCGAATGATGAAACAAAATTATTTAAAAAAGGAAAAAAAAGAAACCAAAGAATAACTTACATTTTAATTTGACATATCCTTTGTTGGAGGCGAAAATGATATTTTTATTGTTTTACGATAGCCCATACCTATTCTTATCAAATGAAATCAGAAAACTACAGAATTTTAAGAAGAGAGAAAAATTTAATACGTTCCAAAGGCCTTTTCTACTGTAAACTAACGTTCTAAAATTAAAAGTTACATTTTCCGCGCGAATTCAAATAACGGTTTCCACAAAATCTTAACTATATCAGCAGCATTAAAAGAAACATTTAGCTCACGGCGAAAATGTCGATTGAGACATTTTCGCCATGAACTAACGTTCTAAAAATAAATGATAACATTTTTCGTGTAAATTCAAATAAAGGTTGTTGTAAAACTTTAATTATTTCAATAGCATTAAAAAAGAAAATAATTATTTGATAATCAAATATAAGTTATTAATAAATTTAAAAAATCGTTTTACTTGTTTGTTTTTGTATATTCATGAGTGGCAGTGACATAAAAATTGTTTATTTTCTGTATCATATACTGTAAACCTAAGTTATAAAAATAATCTCAGAATAAAACAATAATTGATCAGAATAAATATTTCAAAGAATATATATTTATGTTCTTTATTTACTATAACTAAAAATTCTGCAAAGAACTGTCAAAGTAGAAATAAAAAGTCATTATATTGTTCGAAAAAAAGTTAAGAATTCCTCTAGAATATTGTCACCCTAAAGAAACTGGCGGAACATTGGCGAAATATTCAGGGGTTACAAGATTGACGACTTCCTCAGTGGTACAGTATTTTAGATTTCAAATTTATTTACAAAAATAAAACGATGGTTAAAATCTAGAATCCTGTACCCTTTGTCCAAATACATCGCCAAGTTGCCAACTCGGTAAGTAAGCATGAATGTGTAAGAAATGAATGCGGTACGCGCGGTAAAAGGATATTACGCCAAATTACCTCACTGTGTTGCCAAATCGCCAAGTAAACAAACAAAATGGCTGCCGAAGTTCGGTGTCAATTTGTAAAATGCTATTTCGCCAAAATTTATAGCCTGACAGTGCTGTTACACCAACATTAGTATTCCTGAAAAGGCATTGAAGCTAAAGTTTATATCTTTAACGCCAAATGCTCGAAATGTTTTATCGTCAACATTTAGAGCTTTATCGCCAATATTTATCGCTTTATCGCCAAACTTTTTTCACTAAGCAAATTTTGTTATTTGAAGTGCTTTTATGGCAAAAGTAATGCTGTATCGCCAATATTTATCGCTTTATCGCCATTTTTCATTAAGCAAATTTTGTTATATAAGTGCTTTTAAGCCAAATGTTAATGCTTTATCGCCAACATTTATCGCTAAACATTTTCACTAAGCAAATTTTATTTTTTGAGGTGCTTTTAACGCAAAAAAGTTAATGCTTTATTGCCATATTTTTATCTCTGGAATACTGTTGCGCCAAATGTTATCGGTTTTTTTTTTTTTTTTCGCAAATATAACTATCAAAGTAAAAATGAATAGTCATTATATTGATCGGGAAAAGAAGAAGTTAAGAATTCCTTTGGAATATTGTAAGTATAAAGAAATTGGCGGAAGATTGGCGATATTTTCCGGGTTGCAAGATTGGCGACTTCCTCAGGGGTACTGTATGCTAGATTGCAACCCTAAATCCTTCAACTACCACAACAGTGACTTTCTCTATTCACCACAAATGATTTTCCGCGTCCTATATAAAAACAAGTAATACAAAAAAAAATTTTAACGCCAATTCCTACTTTTGTTTTCACTCTATTGCAGAAAGTCCTTTATTAATAATTTTCATTCATTTTTCTAAAGTTTATCTGGCGCCATCTATGGATAGATATATGCAACTTAAATCTAAAAAACTGAAATTAATTAATTTAATTTAGTGAATTAATTCATATTTGAAAAAAAAAACTGTACTGCTATCAAGTGTCATCCACTACAAGTTCCAAAAAAAAAAAAAATGTATTTGAATAACTGAAAATGTATTATGAATTAAATGTATTATGAATAACAAGTATTTTATTGACGATTGAAAATTTAAACAAGATATATGTAGGGAGAGTTTAGCTAATAGAAGGAATAGAAAAAAAATTGAAAATTGAACCCCGGGAATTTTAAATTGAAAATGGATCTTACTTTTTTGGGCACAATAGTATAATTATTATTCTAAATCTTTCAACTACCCACAACACTGACTTCCTCTGTTCACCACAAATGATTTTCCGCCTCCTAAATAAAAAAGTCCTTTTCCCAATCCAGTTTTAAAGAGAAAGAGGAAAGACAGCAACCTTCAGACACGATCGACAACTCCAAAACGGAAAAGGTTAATTAAAACTTTTCTCTGTCATGAAGCGAGTGCATTGAGACGACAATGAAAAATATCCTCCGCTGCACCAACATAATCGGCGATGGAGTCTGGATTTGATCCCTCCCCTACATTAAATAATTTAATTCACCTTTCATAATCACCGTCTGCAGTGGAGAATAAGGGAGGGGGGGGGGTGAGTTGCAAACGAGTCACTGACTCAGATAATAAAGTTCGATTTTAATTGCTTGAAACGAATTTCTACACGGGGTTGAGTTGTTTGCTGCTAGATATCTGCTCGCATCAGGTACTTGCATGTAGTAAGTATTTCTCGCTGGCGGATTTTCCGACTTTTGATTTTTGTGTTCCTGTCCCTGACAGGTCGTTCGCTTTTAAATCGGGAAAAGTTTTCCAGAACAGAAAAGGAAAATTTTCTGGAGGTGACTTCCCTGAATCATCGACTCATTATCTGGGAGAGGTAGGTGGTAGGGTGGAAGGGGGCACAACGTAATTTGGGAAAGAGAGATCTTTGATTGTTGAGAGTTTGGAAGTGAAGACAGTGTAGTAATGGGTAATGAGTTCATGCATTGACAGAAGGACAGCTGTCGCGGATCTAAGGTGCGCGACAGTCGTTTTGAATGTCGTAATGAAACATTGAATGGGATCGATACATTTCTAACACAGGTAGAGCTGACACAAATCATGTGGTACTGCATTGTGTGCGCTTTGTGTTAAACGCAAAAACATTCGCAGAGTTAGTTAAGCAATGAATGAAGGCTTGATAGAGAGAACCGACTTGTGTATTCTTGGTGACCTTCTGTAGAGGACATGTGTGTTTCACAAGAGGGAAAACTATAAAATTATTCTCGCAACACAACATTTGACTTCAGCGCTTTATTGTAAAATCAAAAAAGAAATAGGTGGGGACTTGATGGCAGAGTGGCTAGCGCTCTGACGCTCGATACCGTAGGTTGCGAGTTCGAGTCCCGGTGGTGCATGGATGTTTGTGAGTGGTTCGAATCCATTTTAAACCGTAAATCCCGGTCTAAGAGGATCGTAGAGCGTTAAGGAGGTAATGTTACTCCGCGTCCGTAGCCTATCTTCAAACCACACGCACCTCCTGGGTAGTGCTGAGTGAGTAACGTCGGTGCTTGCCTTAATGCATCAAAGGCAACTCTCTGATTGTTTGCCAGCTGCATTACAAGAAAAACCCTGTATTTCTTTGTAAATACTGTTTGTAAATAAAGGAAGATTCAATAAATGTCTGAAAGGATTGTTCAATACTTCTCTCTGACCACCAGAAAGCTGCGGCTAACAAGAAAAATAGGACCACAGAACGAAAGAGACAAGATAGTCGTAGTAACAACAGCTAAGCAACTGGTCTTTTTAATTGAATACACGTTATATATATATTTTTTTTTTTTTTAAATAAGAAAATAGAAAAATCCAGCAAGCACTGAATTTCATGGCACACCGCTGTTGCATTTTGAAACTAAACGGGTCGTTCAAAATCAATCCAATGTTAATCAAACTTTCCGAAACTCGATTTTCCTCTGAATTCTGCTTTAAGTGAGTCATTCAGTCAATGAGGCGCGGAATTAAACCCAATCTTCTGTGAGGAGAAACCGTAATAAAGATAAACGATCCTTTTCAAGAATTCATTTCAAATGTGCCTAAAACAGTTGATTTAAATGGATCGTTCAATTCAAGCAGAATTAAATGCTAAATGATTTTTGAAAAATGAACATCCAACTCCAATCAACCTTTTCAGAATTAAAAATATAAAATATCCCATTTACTGTAATAATGTACAATCTAATTTGAAATCTAATTTCTATTATTTAATTATAATGTAGCAAATTGTAGCTCTAATATATCTGGCAATACAGGTTAATCTTTATGCCATAAATAAGGGCAGCACCTTGCTTATGGCATAAAGATTAACTGTCTCTGTATTGCCAACTGCATTAGAACAACAGCATTACCAAATTCAATTATTTTAATTACCGAATTATTAATTTATTATTATTATTATTATTTCGAAATTATTTTTATTAACTGATTCTTGTCTTGTTAAGCAACACTCACGACCAGACCATGACTTGGTTATTTCAAATTGGGCTGGAGCCTGGATGACACTAAATCTGCTATATACCCGACATTCTAGATTAGCCGACGACTTCAGATCAAAGTGTATAACATAAACGAAGACAATTTTCATTGAGTGCCCCATCTCGATCCAGTTTTTTCCCGATTCCGAACGGTTGCGCAACTCCTGCAATGCCCCCAACGTCCAGGGTTCACCCGTCTTTGGGCGGCAATTAATTGAGGAGCAGAATATCAGAAGGAAATATTTAGAAGTGGTATAAACAGTTCAAAGAAGGCAGAGAACGCGTTGAAGACGAAGAGCCCTCGGGTCCACCCTCATCTTCAACCGACGAAGCTCCTGTACAAAAAATGAAATATTTGGTAAAGTAAGAATTAAGTAATGAATTAAATGCAAACCGTCGATTTACAATTAGAGACCTTGCTGATGATGTTGGAATTGCAAATAAAATCTGTCTATTCTGGTTTGGGCCTCAAAAGCATGAAATCTCGATGGGTACCGAAAACACTGCATATGCCAGCTCACACTGCATCAATTCTCCGAAGACTTTTTCGCCAAAAATGAAACCCATATCGTTCCACAACCACCGTATTCACACCGTGCGACTTCTGGCTCTTCCCTAAACTTAAAAATACCATTCCTGGGACACCTTTTGAGATTACATTACCACAGACCACATTAACAGATTCAACATGAATCGGAGCTCGCTTCGGAAGCCATCCCTGCTGATGATTTTTTTAGTATGCATTGAGGATTGGAACAAATGTTGTCATGAGTGCATTGCGTCCGGAGGGCATTACTCTGAAGGCGATGAAATGAATTTGGAAGAATAAATAAATAGTTTTTGAAAAAAAAAAAACTAATGGGTCTTACTTTTGGGCACTAAATAATAAATTATAATATATTAATATATATTCACTAAATAATATATTCACTATAATATATTCACTAAATAAATAATATATAATATAAATATAATAATATATTCACTAAATATATTCACTAAAATAATTACTAATTGTTTGAGCTGTTAAACCAAACTGATTCTTGTCTCATTAAACAACACTCACCACCAGATAGTGCCTTGGATCATTCAAATTGCGCTGGAGCCTAAAATGGTGCAGGAACCTGGATGACGCTATATCTGCTGTATACCTGGCTTTCTGGAGGGGCCGACGATCTCAGATCAAAGTGTATGACAAAAGAAAACAATGTCCAATGAGTGCTCTGCCGTATGTATCAATATGAACAACATATTTTCGTAAATGTTTTTTTTTTTTTTAAATTAAGGTAAATTCTGCTTCAATTTTCTGCTATATTCTATGTGCGTCCCTTGGAAGGGGGTGTTTATCGGTCTCTGCCCCTGACCGGATGGGAATCCGATATGTTCAACGGAATGACCCGTTTCCGGGGTCCGTTCAGGTCTTTTTAGTGTGGGGGGGGCAACGGTTACCGACACCATATCAGAGTCTATGTCCGTTCGCAGACACAACAAAATTTTACCTTAATTAAAAAAAACATTTACTCTCCATCTAAGTAAATGTTTTTTACATCTCTACTCTTGCAGCTTCATTTGGATCCAGTTTTTTTTCCCGATTCCTAGCAGTCGTGCAACTTCTGCAATGCCCACGACGTCCAGGATTCACCCTCTTTGGGCGGCAATTAATCGAGGAGGCTAATTAAGTCGTGACAAATCGTCCTTTGAATAACATTATGACGGATAACCCTCCGCTTAATCGTAACTGTGACGGGGTTTTAATTTAATAATGAAACCGCTCGTTGAGGCGAGGATCGATGATTAAAATTGCCCTCTTCGGGACGCGGACAAATGAGTTGCGGCGTGTTCCCCCCGAAGAGGAGGACGGAGTCTCGAACCCAACGAGATTTGTCAAGTATCATTATGTGTCGGGAAATGGAGGGCTGACACGTCGCGTATCGTTTTTATGTGTTTTCGGAATTTTCGACTCGGGTAAATGTTGATTTGACTTAATTAAGCCCTCGTTGAATATATATATATGTTTATCAGGCTGTTGTGTAGATGTGTGGCGTTCCAAGTAAATGAACAAATAATGCTTTATTTATTTTTTTTTTCAATTCCTTCTATTAGCTCACACTCTCCATATATATATATCTTGTTCACATTTTCAATCGTTCATAAAATACTTTTTATTCATCCACTCTAAGTTCACGTGCATTTTTTTCATTAAACTTGTAGTGGATGACACGTGATGTCAATACAGTTTTTTTCAAATATTAATTCATTCATTCAATTTAATTCATTCATTTTTAGTTTTATAGGGAGGAAAAGAAATCTCTCTTCTTATAAGATATTTAGCAAGATATAAATGTAGAACTAAATACCGTCAGTGGCGAAGCGTGTAAATCGCTGGAAAAAAAAAAAAATCTTTTTCAGATTCTTTTTTTTTTATTCTGGGTTCCAATCTGATTCGAGGAGGGAACACAGTGGACTAGAGAGAGAGATGGAAAGTGTGTGAGAGAGAGAGATAATTTTTCTAACTTAAAAAAAAAAATGAATGAAAATTATTTATAAAGAACTTCCTGCAATAGAGTGAAAAAAAAAAAGTAGGAATTTATTTTATTTTTTTTTTATATTACTTGTTTGATTCTATCTATAATCCATCTATCCAAAAATTAAGAAATTATTTTAAAAATCATATTTATGGCATTTATATATTAATATACATCTACATTTGTTAGTAATGAATTTCTTTGAAATAGAAGAAATTACAATTTTTGTTTAATAGTATTAAAATGTAACGGATTTTAATTATTAAAAAAAAAGTTTAAATTTTAGATATATGCTACTTATGCAATGTGAATAAGGACAGTTCTCAGTAATGCTTGTTTACAATGACTAATGAAAACAACTCCAAAATAATTATGTAAAATGAAATAATCATTTTAATCAGGATTAGGTCTCTTTTTCACTGAATATCCATTAAAAGAATATTAGATTCAAATTTCTTTAAATAATCTGTTTTAGTACAAATTTCTTAATTCTTTGCTGAAATTCAGTGGATGTTTCATAAGGTATACATTTGCGCTTTCAAAAATGTGTCAACTTATAATCATTTATATTTATCATTTCTACAATATTTTAGTGAAAAAATCATTCGAAATAATTTTATTAATTGATTTTTTTATATGAAAGTCATTAAAACTCGCGAATTTTGAAGAGATTTAGTATAGTTAGCAAAATGCATACTTAAAAAAAAAAAAATTTTTTTAAAGAGATTCAATGCATTAAATAACCATCATACACTTCGTTCTACAGTTGAATGCGAAATCTTTCGAATAGGACAAGCAACGCCATCTAGAGGTAAAAATTATAACAAACTCTTGTTTCTTAAAAGAAAATAATGCTAATAATCTAAAAATACAATTATAAATATATATATAATTTAATTTTTATTATCTATATATTTTCCTCCAAATTTAATAATTGAAACATTTTAAGCTGATTTAATTTTAAATTCAACAGAACAAAGTAATATGTAATTTTAAGATCAATTCCTACTTAGGACAACAGAGAAAAATTTTATTTTAGTTGCCTTTTTATTAAATAATTATAATTAATATAAAATGAAAAAAAAGAATCTGAAAAGAAATGTTTTCCAGCTATCTACACGCTTCGCCACTGATGGTATTGATTCCTCATTTTATATCCTGCTAAATATCTTATAGAAGAGAAATTTTTTTCTCCTATATAAAACTAAAAGTAGCGAATTAAATTTAATGAATAAATGAACATTTGAAAACTGTATTAACATTCAGTGTGATCCACTACATGTTCAAAAACATGTATTTGAACTCGAGTGGATGAACAAAAGTATTTATGAACGATTGAAAATTTGAACAAGATATATAAAATATATCTAAGAAGAGTGTGAACTAATTGTAGAATTGAAAAAAAATAAATATTCATTCATATTTGAATTTTTATTTGCATTCTATAAGGAAGTAAAAACATTAGTTCAACTCATTTTGATACCTTTTTATTGCTGTTTTTTCGTTACTATTAACAAGTGACTTCATTTAAAAATAATTTAAAGTATACCAATATTTTTATAACATTCATAGAAAAACTACAAAGACATGTTTTTAATTATTTTTTTTAAATCGAAAGTATACTTTTATATTTTTATTAATAAGGTGTTTGTAATCAAATATTTCTTTATTTCACTGCATTAGGTGAATTGATGTTTATTTATTTAATAAATATCCCTTAAAAACATTAGTGCTTTGTTGTTCATATTGTTCCATTAAAATAAAAATTCGATCAATTTCATTCAGTTTAAAAACCATAATTCATTATTTTATTTTTTTATGTATCAGTTTATGCCTTTAGAGTTCATTAAAATATAATAAACAAACTTTTATTGCAATTATTAAAATTTATTTTGAGTCTCATTTAAAAATAATAGCTGGTTTAAAATAATAAATAATAAGTAGAAAATGAATCAGTTTGTAATTTTTAAAGAAGGCTTATTTGAAAAATTATTAAAAGTATTTTTAAAATAGAAATAAAAGTAAAGAATTTTTCTTAAATAAATTAAATTTATCTAATTTTTTTCATTCAGTCAATGTGAACTTAAAAAATGAAAATTTTGTAAGTAAAAAAAAATATAATTGAAGTAACTCTTATCATTAACTCGTCATTTTAAAAATTAATTTATTATTAGTTTATATCTTTGAATGCACAAAAACATCTTTGATAAGTGCTAAACAGAATGCACCTTTGGTCGCCTTTGAATATTTTTCTCCCTTGAGATCATCACACTTTAAGTTATAGGTTAAAATATTGAAAAACAGTATTAAAAATACACTATGTGTGCATCCCTATATTCAAAAATTATGTGTCGAAATGAGAAAAATGAACTTTGATTTTAAAATAATATTCGTGAATAATATAGAATAGATATTGCTTGTTTTATTTATGAGTTTAATTATGAGTTCGCAGAATAATTAAGTTATATTCTGCGAACTCACTGAAGTGCGCATGTTGGAACATCTAATATAATAGGCTCTATGTTTCACTTTTTAAGTGACTTCAGTGACACAATGGTCCTCCCTAGATACGCACAGTTGACTGTTGATCGCAAAAGCAAGCCAGACGCTTAGTTGAAGTTGCTTAGCGCTTTTCGTTCAACTTTATTACCTGCGAATCGTTTTTTTCGAAAATGAAATTGACCCAACGCCAAACACGCTCAAACATAGCGGACGCAACACCCATTGCGATGTGCAAATACCCAAATTGAGATCGATTTGCAAAAGCTAAGTGAAAAAGTAGAGAAACACATATCGCACTAGTAAATTAGATATTTTTTAATGATTTCACTTATTTATTTTTCATATTTCCTTTTGAGTGTTCTATATTTCTTTACAGTGTGAAAACTTTAGTATCATTATTACTATATTATCCATATTCGCACGTAAGAATAAAAGTAAACACAATAATACTAACTCGTTATGTTTCAATGTTTCACTCCAAAAACATGTTGTGGGTCTCAATCTAATATGGGGATGTATAATTTACAGGTTGTCCGGGAGTGAGGAAGCATTTCAAAGAGGTCCGCAAGATCATTTTTGTTGGCCATCCTTACGCTAAAGTAATTGGAAAAAGCGAAATCCAATTAGAATCACGACAAGAATTGCAACTTGGGCATAAAATGATCTGTTTAATATTCAATTTTATTCAACGGTTTGGTATGGTTTGGTTTGTCGCTCTATTGTCCTCTTTGTGCACAATTTAAGTTAAACATGACCGGGACCCTACAGTTTAACGTGGATTCCGAACCACTTACAAAAATCTATGCCATCGCCTGGATTCGAACTTGAAGCCTGTGGTACCAAATACCAGAGCGCTAGCCAATTTACTCAACGATCTTCAGTATAAAGTAAGAAATATTTTTGTGATTATTTTGATTTGTCTTGTGTACATCATCGTAACTTTTTATTACGCATGAGAGTTACTCGTCCGTCCCCTCATAAAATTAATAAAATGTAACGTTTAACGTGGTTTAGAAATTCCTTTAAGAGTTTCTTTTTTTTTAACTTATTTGTTCTTAATTGTTAAGATGTAAAAATCATTACCCACTTTAGTAGAAGAATTTATGGATAATTCTTCGAAAATTCTCAAAAACGGTAGTAAAAAAAAAAATGACAAGAAAAATAATAAAAATTGAAGATTATCGTGAAACTTAAGGAATAAAATTAATTGCACTTGATCACAAGGTACAAAATAAATTGCTTGAATAACTTAAGAGGATATTTCCCTTTTTTTTTAATTAAAAATAATAATGAGATCATCAAGAAGAATTAATCTCAGGGAAAGTTTTGGTGATTAAAAATCCTTTGTGACAATATCCACCGAGTGCAAAAAGATACTGTTTCAATGCAGCCGAACAATTTCCTATCTTAATTCTCAAAACATAAAAACAATTATTTATTAAATCTATTGAAAATTACTTTAAATCCAAAAGAAA
This sequence comes from Caerostris extrusa, assembly GCA_021605095.1. Taxonomy (NCBI): domain Eukaryota; kingdom Metazoa; phylum Arthropoda; class Arachnida; order Araneae; family Araneidae; genus Caerostris; species Caerostris extrusa. The sequence goes on along the minus strand of BPLR01011791.1, from coordinate 30,349 downwards.
CTATTTAAAAAACCCGCCCTAGAATCTATTAATTATGACCTTCTAAGAAAAACTTTGTTTAATGGTTGTATTCAGTAATGGCTGCAGTTCAAATTAAAACAATGAGATGAATTGAAACTAAGTAGAAAATTTTGAAGAAATGCTAAAAATCTGATATAGCTCAATATTCGGCAGATTGTTTTATCCCCTCTATCGAATTCAAATAAATAATAAAAAAATTGAAAGCGTGATTATTTAACAAAGTTTAGTTAACTTGTTCAGTGCCAACTGCACTATGCAATTTGGGAAGAAAAGTTTTTATTTATCGCATTACTGCACTGGAAGGAAAGCATTTAAATTATAAAAAATAATTAAAAATGCTGAAATCTGCTCGTCAAATTTCAACTTATCATGTGTGAACATTCCAGAAACGGATAAATAAACTAAAATATGCCTATGTTTAATAATGCACGAGATATAGGAAGCAATTGATCGGAATACTACAAGAGGGGCCAAATACAAATAGCCACATGAATATAGCAATGTTGAATGGATCAAGAACTTCACGAAGAAGGAATTGTTCAAGAATCTCTTGCAAAGAATATACAAAAGTAAGATAAATGTCGCCGTGAATGAAGAATGAAGTCCAAATTCTGCAAGAAACGTTATCACATAATACCCAAAAGAATATATCAAAGTTTGAAAATTTAGGCATAAATAAAGGACTGAAGTATTCCAAATACAATAAGAAGCACTATACAGCTCAACAGGCGAAAATGCCGAAAGTCATAAATATGAAAACTCAAGAAGAAGGAATGGATCAACGCACTATGATTACTTATAGCCATTGATATACAAATGTTTAAAATCCCATGCCAAAACGTGAAAGGTGCTTCAAAACCATACCACAAAACTCTTCAAGCAAAGCCAAATTCTCCAACAAATTCCTGAGGATCAACGTTATTCATGAATCATTTCAAGAGTTATAGGGGCCCAAAGTACCATTTTCCGCCAAAATTTGTAATTAAGATTTATTTATTTGGCCCTCATTTTCGGACATCACATCACGGACCCCTAACCAAGACAACATCATGTTCACCACGATGATAAAAAAACACACTTTAGTTTGTTTTTTAGAGATAACAATTACTTACACTTGAATGTATTTCAACTATTGTGATAAATTTTTTATGTCCTTTGAATGTTTAATGTATGTGTCTAGTAAAGAGTTTGATTGAATAGCAACTAAACTTATGAACCGGACACTAAGCTTGGTGCTCATTGCATTAAAAATAGAATTTGTTTCCAATGCAGGTTAGTGTGTCGCTGTAATCTTTTTTCTTTTCTTATGCAGAAAACATTTCTAGGTTAAAATCTAGAATCATGTACCATTTGTGCGAAACACATCGCCAAATTGTCAAGTCAGTAAGTGAGCAAAGAAACCAATGGGAAAGGTAGCTTGAGGTAAAATGATACTACGCCAAAAATCCTTCACTGGCTTAAGTCGCCGGTAAACAAACAAAATGGCTGCCGAAATTCGGTATCATTGTAAAATGTTATTTCGCCAAAATTTATAGCCAAATAGTGCTATTACGCCAACATTAGTAGCCAAATAGCTATTGCGTCAAAGTTTATTCCTGAAAAGGCTTTGAAGCCAAAATTTATCGCTTAAACGCCAAATATTATCACTATCCTGCCAAAAAATTAATTTTTGAAATGCTTTATAGTCATCATTTATCGCTTTATTGCCAAACTTTTTCACTAAGTAAATTCTGTTATTTGATGTGTTTTTACGGCAAAAGTTAATTTTATCGCCAACATTTATCGCTTTTTATCGCCAAATTTTTCATTAAACAAATTGTTTTTTGCTTTCAAGCCAAAAGTTTATGCTTTATCGCCAAATGTTATCGCTTTTACGCAATAATTTAGCAATATTATGACAAAAAAAATTATGTCTAAATTGCTTTTACGCCAATTTATATCGCTTTAGCCAAAAGTTTACCACTATTATGGCAAAATCTTAGTGTTTACTTTTACACCACTCATTGCCGCTTCAACGCCAAAATATATCATTATTTTGCCAACATTTTATTCTTAAATTGGTTTCACACCAAATTAAATCGCTTTATCGCCAAATTATTATGTGGAATCTTATTTTGCTAACTCACAAAATGTATCGTTTAGACAAAGATAATAATCGCTGTTACTAAAATTTCGCCAAAATTATTCGTTAATTCGCCAATTTTTTTAAATGTCAAAAAATAAGTCATGTTCTTTTTACGAAGCCGAATTCGAATGATAAATTAATATTAACAAACGAGAAAAAAAGAAACCAGAGAATAACTTACCTTTTATAGAGGTATGTTCTTCGTCTGTGGTGGGAACGAACGTTTTATTCCATCGGTGAAATCATAAAAAATTTTGCCCAGATGTCATATTTGTGCTGGCGCCGCCCCATGTACTCTGCAAGATAATTATCAAATTTTCCAGCACATTATTTTATTAATTCATTTTAATTATTAAAAATTTAAATTGTAACGGTAACTAACGTTCTGAAAGCTAAAGCTACAAATATTCCGAGCAAATTATAATTACGGTTGCCACAAAATCCTAACTAAATGAACATCTTTAAAAAGGAAATGAATTATTTAAGAATAAAATATAAGTTATTAATAAATTAAAAAACCGTTTTTCTTGTTTGTTTCTTATTTTCATGGACGGCAACATCAGAAAATTTTTTTTATCTTCTGTATCAGCAACATACGTTATAAGAATAAGCTCGAATAATCAATAATTATCGGAATATTTATTTTAAAATATATATATTTTCTATTCTTATTTACTGCAAATAAGAATTCTGCAACTAATTATGGAAATAGCAATAAATTGGTCATTATATTGTTCGGAAAATGAAGCTACGAATTCCTCTAATTACAGTATTGCAACACTAAAAAAAAAAGGAATTGGCGGTATATTCAGGGTTGCAAGATTGGCGACTTCCTCAGGGGTACAGTATTCTAGATTTTAACCCATTTCTATACAAAAATATACGCATGGATTCATACAGCACCCACGCCCTCTACCATTTTGAATTGCCCTAGCTAAATGAAAACAGAAATCGAACTTATCTTTCAATGATCTGACCGATAGATATAGACCGATATATTCATGTTGTGAAAAATATGTCATGTGGAATGTTCGTAAACTGGTTTGATGAATAAGAAGGATGATAGTATCCATGATTGACTACTGGGGAATTTGGGATGCTGCCATTCAACAGTTTGAATTAGTATTTTAAATTTTCCACAGGGAGCATGTGCGTTGAACTTTTAAAAGTGTAAACTTGTGTGTTGAATTGTGGTGGGAACGAACGTTTTATTCCATCGGTGAATTCATAAAAAATTTTGCGGATGTCATATTTGTGCTGGCGCCGCCACATGTACTCTGCAAGATAATTATCAAATTTTCCGGGCACATTATTTTATTATTATTAATTTATTTTAATTATTAAAAAAAAAATTAAATTGTGACGTTAACTAAAGTTCTAAAAAGTTAAAGCTTCAAATATTCCACGAGAATTCTAATTATGATTGCCACAAAATCCTAACTAAAGAACATTTTTAAAAGGAAATTAATTATTTAAGAGTAAATAATTAATAAATTAAAAAATCGTTTTTCTTGTTTGTTTCTTATTTTCATGAGGGCAGCATCATAAAAATTGCTTTGTTCTGTATCAGCGACAGACGTATGTTATAAGGATATGCTCGGAATAATCAATAATTTATCGGAATACTTATTTAAATGAATATATATTTATGTTCTTATTTATTGTAAATAAGAATCCTGGGTTAAAATCTAGAATCCTGTACCCTTTGTGCCAAACACATCGCCAAGTTGCCAAGTCGGTAGTAAGCATAGAAATCAATGGGCCAGTTAGTTTGCGCGGTAAAATGATATTATGCCAAAATCCTTCACTGGATTGCGAAGTAAACAAACAAAATGGCTGCCAAAGTTCGGTATCATTATAAAATGTTATTTCGCCAAAATTTATAGCCAAATAGTTCTATTACGCCAACATTAGTAGCCAAATAGCTATTACGTCAGATTTTATACCTGAAAAGACTTTGAAGCCAAGGTTTATCGAATTTTAATCTTTAAAATGCTTTATAGTCATCATTTATCGCTTTATCGCCAACATTTACCGCTTTATCGCCAACATTTATCACTTAATCGCCAAACTTTTCATTAAGCGAATTTTGTTATATGTGCTTTTAAGCCAAAAAGTTAATGCTTTATCGCCAAATTTTTGCATTAAGCGAATTGCTTTTGCTTTTACACCGAAAGTTAATGCTTTATTGCCAAATTTTTATCTCTGGAAAACTTTTTTGCGCCAAATGTTATTGTTTTTATTCCAAAATTTAGCATTATTATGACAAAATCTAGCATTATTTTATTCCAACATTTTATTCTAAATTGCTTTTACATCAAATTAAATCGCTTTATCACCAAATTATTATGTGGAATTTTATTTTGCTAACTCACAAAAAGGGATTGTTTAGACAAAAATAATAATCGCTGTTAAGATAAAATTTCTCGCCAAAATTATTTGCTATTTCACCATATATATATATATATATGTATTTTTTTTAATGCCAAAAATAAATCATGTTCTTTTATGAAGCCGAATTTGAATAATAAATTAATATTAATAAAAGAGAAAAAAGAAGAAACCAGAGAATAACTGTCCATTGTTATCTTTTAAGTGTTGTCATGCTGTTGTATTTATTTATTTATGTACAAGCATTGAAAATCACTGTTTATCCTTTAAATTTCTTTGTGTATTCATAATCTCAGTAGAGAACTTTGAAAAGCATATGCATAGAAAATAAAATTTCTAAAGGTTTTAGTGCAATTATATACTCTTATCCTCTCAACAGAAAGCGTTAGAATGGGGATTCTACAAAAAGACCACTTAAAAAATTTAATTTTTCGTTTCCTTTTTTCCAGAAACGGCTTCCCCCTGACAGGTTCTCCCAACTAAAGTTACATTTATAAAAGTTAAGCTTTATTAAATAACGCTTTTCCACATTGATAAAACGTTCCTTCTTCTCTAGCCTTCCATTTCCAGAAGATTGAATTTTGGAACGTCGTTGCCATCCCGAGTAGGAGAAATAACTGACGTAAAAAGATTAACCCACTTTTTTAATAGTTCTCTTTTTGTTCTATTTTCCTTCCACTTTTCTCTCGCTTCCCCCCTTCAGCTGCTGCCCGTGATAGAAACTCGAAAAGATTTCGAACGACTGGGAACATTTAAAATTCCAGAACTCTCCGACGGAGGGCGTGAGGGAATATAAAAACATAAAATTAAATAGCTCTGAGATAAGATAGACTACCTTTCTCCCCCTGCCCAGAGAAATAAAGTGTAAAGAACAAAATACTGTGTAAGATGAATGTTCCTTCTTTTTATGTGTGTGATAATACAATGCCATTTTTTCTTTACTACATGCGTTCTAGAATGTTCTTCTTCCTTTCTTTTTTTTTTCTTCTTTAAAAGCAAAGATGACTGATTGAATGAATGATTCTCTTCCGACACCCTGTACTTATCATCAGTTTTCTTGAGTTTACTAAAAACAAACTTTTGAAGGATAACTTTTTTTCTCTTCTTTTACTTTTTTTCTTTTTTTTTTTGCTGTTGGTTCACGGTTTCGAGAGCTGTTCTATGGACAAGTTAACGGTTGATATTCTTGACTTGATAGGGTGAGATTCCAAGTAAAATCCATCAGGTTCTTTCGTAAAATATGGGTCTCTTATTTTTAAATTTTGAAAAAATTAAATCTATTTTATTTTCAAATATTAGGATTTTTATTTAAGAAAATTTTATTTATATACTTTTTTTTAACAGATTTTTACTCATAAAATTATGAGTATTGTTTTCGAGAATCGTATTATCTCTACCTTGATCAATTTTGTTTTGTCCTTGACCCATTTCGACGTTAATTTTTTTTTAAAAACATAGCTATTCTTAATGGTTTATTTAAATTTCTTTGAGCTAAAGATTATCCACGAAGATTTAATCCACGTATAAAAACCACTCCTTTGATGATGGGAGACCTGGTGGCCCTTTTGCTAGCGCTCAGGACTTTGGTATCCCAGGCTTTATGTTCGAATCCCTGGCGGTGGTATGGATGTTTGTTAGTGGTTCGAATCCACCTTAAACTGTAGATCCCGGTCTAATTAGCCTAAAGTGTGCAAAAAATGACCGTAGTGTGCAGTACTTTTTTAACGCACTCTTTTCCCATTGCGTTTTTTGACTGCATTGAAAAAATATGCTGAAATCTGTTCGGCAAGACAATTGATTATCTACCTTCAGAAAGAATGCAATTGTTTAGAAATATTGAAAATTGTTCATTTTCATTAAACCATTGACTGAATATACAGGCATACCAATATAAAAATATTTTATGCTCGCTTAACTACACTTGTTTTCATTAGGAAAACATTACAGACAACGGAACTGTATTGCAGTCTCTTTTGAACAATACTGATAAATTAAATAATAAAGGTTCACTCCAATTGCACAACTAACGAGCTAATGAACCATGTGCCTTTATAAATAAAGTTGAAATTTTCCTCTTACATCTGGAGCCATCTATCGGTAAATACATGCAACTTAAATCTAATAAAACTAAAATGAATGAATTAAATTTAATGAATGAATTAATATTTGAAAAAAACTGTATAAACATCAAGCGTCATCCACTTCAAGTTCAAAAATATGTATTTGAACTCGAGTAGACGAATAAAAAATATTTTATGAACGATTGAAAATTTGAACAAGATATATATATAGCGAGTGTGTGAACTAATAGTAGGAATTGAAAAATATTTAATACTAGCCTAATTACACGTGTTTCCATTAGGAAACCATTACAGATAACTAAACCGTACTCCAGTCTCTTTTGAACAATACTCATAGCTCGTTAGTTGTGCAATTGGAGTATTATTTAATACTCCAACTGCACAACTAACGAGCTAATGAACCCTGTGCTCCGAATATAACGAAGTTTTAATGTGCTCAAAATAGACCAATTTACAGCGGACGCAGCAGCAGAATGGAATTTCCGTCGATCGATGTCAACCCCTTTTTAACAGTGGTTCAGATGATTGCTCTGAACTGCTCAATCGAAGTGACTTTGCTCAAAGAGGAGACTGCCTTTGATGAAGATCAACTCGTTTCGGCTTCCCTGCGACAATTAGAAAGGCATTAAAATCCCATTAACTCTTCGCGTGATGCGAATGAACAGAACCTTCCAAAGGACACTTTTACGTGTTCCTCAAACTATCAAAAACTTCTTTCACAGTTTCATCATTTACTTGCTTTTCAGTCGAATGAAATCGGAATTATTAGTCCCTGTAGCATTTTTTCCATGGGAAGAGTTGCAGCATTCCGTTCCTAGAGAGAGAATCTATATTTTTAACAAGTACATAATAATAACCCCACTCTCAAATTTGACAGTAGATAAGTAGTGTTGGGGGTAGTTATACTACATCCAATTCGTGTTTTGTACTCATAAGAACAACCTGTGACTTAAATCTGATAGCAGATATTCAGTATCATGGATAGTGAGACCTCTTGAAATGAAAGATTGTTTGTGCAACCATCACAGATCGAAACAATTACAGATGGACTACATGATGAGTTGCTGCATCGTGATGGGTGATAGATCATGGACTGAGAAAATGTCTACTCAGTAAAAAGTGAGAGAAGCTGACCTCACTCTTGACGGATTTTCTTAAAGAGAGGTTTTAGAAGAAGAAAAGAGAGAGTGTTCTACTACGAGCCTATAAGAATTGCTGTTTAAAAAGTGTTTCTTTAAAGTGACTGAACAGGCCGAAGATTCCATCTGTTTGCAAAGTGAGCATCTTACGATATCGTGTATCACGCCATGTGTTAATTAAGGTCTGCCGCAGACCACGTGTTTTGAGATTCGATGTAGGCTAGGGAACTCTAAAAATCTCAGAATATATATACAATGTAAATAAAAATTAAAGTATTCCCGCGAACCTGAAAGTGCCCCTATTCTTGAAGCCGTTATAGGTCAAGTATTGAAATTCTACCGAACATCTTTCCTTTCTTGTAAGATCGAATTCCCACCGAAAGTCACTTGCGAAAGAATATCGGTTGCCGTTTTCAACGAAATACCGTCCAACGAATCGATGGACAACTGATTTCAGGGCATAGGTGACACATCATTTTTAGAAGAACTCATTTTGCTGCATTGCGCATGTATTTTAAATATATAATTTTGAGCAATTGTGCGTACTAACTGTTCTGTGGATATTATGGATTATAGTTACTACTGTGCCCAAAAGTAAGATCAATTTAAAATTCAGGGGTTTATAGAATTTAAATTTTTTTTTCTTTTTAGGTTTGCTGGCAATAATAATTGGTCTAAAAAATAATAATTGTTCTTACTTTTTGGGCACAGTAGTAATAAAAGGATAACTAGAAATCATCCTAAGAAGAGTAATGTAATGAGACACTGATGTATTGCCTGGATTAAGCTGAGTGCGACCTTTTAAAAACCGCGACCCCGACATCTTTCGCGCATAAACACCCAGCACTAAAACTGCATTTATACGAACCTATAGCTGATAACACGCCCTCGTGTGTGTGTGTGGGGGTAGTGCGGCAACCGAACCGGAGCATACAAACGAGCACTTAAAGAGAGAGCAAAGAATTAAAAAAAAATCGACGATCTGATTAGATTTAAGTCTTTGTGGAGCGATGTGCTGAAGGATGCTCTTATCATTCTCGCAGCAACTTATCAGAGGGCCCTCCATTAGCAGATGAAGTTTAACAAGTTTAATTGCCATCTAATTAATGGTGTTTGCGAACCGAGTTAAAAGCTGCTGCTTCTTCTGTGCTGATCCTTCCTTTGCACGTTCTGTTTTTTTTTCTTCCCTTTTTTTCTTCCTTTAATTCTGCTGTTCGAAATTAACCTTTTCAAAGGGAAATGGATTAGTGCTAATAGCTCCCTGATAAGATATGTGTTATTTGTTCTTATCATTATCGAACCTTTTCTTTTCTTTTTATCTTATCACAAGTGGGTGTGAAGAAAACTCATCGCAAGAGAGTTTATTTGCAAATCGTGTTTAAAAATCGACTTTGCAGAAAATGGCGGGAAAAAATGTGTTTGACTAAAAATTTCGAAAGCACTTTATCAATTATAATATTTGAGCTTAATGGAACACGAGCGACAAAAAAAAAAAAATAGTAAAAGTAAAAAAAAAAAAAATTATTGCTTTTGAAAGTGTGCGTTTCGAATCTTTGTTATATTTCTTTCATACTTTTTTTTTTATGTCCGTGATTCTCTTTTTCTTAACATTTCATTGCTTCTAATTGAAGAGGAATATGCTCAAGGCACAAAACGCATTCGAACTGAAGTTGCAATTAAAGAATTTTGATTTTTTTTATGTTTTAAAAGAAAACTTCAGGTGCGAAAGATTTGTTATCATTATTATTTGGAAATAGTCTTGACATTTTTAGTGTTGCTTTGTTTAAAATTTTTTTTTACGAAATCATTTCTATTGTAGTAAACATAATTTTATTTAAAAGTGTTGCATTTTTAATTTCGTGTACAATCGATTTAAGTAGTTCGAAAAATGTGTAATTATTTCCGAGATTGTGTCATTTACAATGCAATACATTTTATTCAACTTGATTAGAAGACGTGGAATATATTTTAAAATACTAATCAGTAAATAATCGATTCATTTGGGAAGTTGTTCAATTTGGATTGAACAATTAACAGATGGCTCATCAACTCATTTGAGAAGTAGTTCAATTTGTACTGAATACTTAGCAGACTGAGTCACCTACTTTAAAATGTTACTATTGAACATTTCTGTTTGTTTATTATGGAGTTAATAATGAACAAATGAAATATGAAAAATATTACTGAACAAAATTAATTGCACCACAATTTATTAATTCACATGAAAGCTATTTTGCCACCATTTCAATTCCTACCATTAGCTCACACTTTCCTATATATATGTTGTTGAAATTTTCAATCGTTCATAAAACACTTTTTATTCATCCACGCCAGTTCAAGGGGCCTGAATGGGCGAGTGGCCAGCGCTCTAGGGCTCGGTACCACAGGTTTCGGGTTCGAGTCCCGGCGGTGCCATGGATGTTGTAGTGTCTCGGAATCCACTTTAAATCGTAGGTCCCGGTCGAATAGGATCGTAGAGCGTTGCGGGGGCAATGCTGCTCCGCGTCCGTGGCTTATCTTCAAGTTACACGCGCCCCCGTGAGTAACGTTTGTGCAGAGCGTACCTTAAGGCATCCAAGACCAAGTGTCTAAGTGTTCACCATCTGCATTAGAAGAAAAAAAAAAACTCCAGTTCAAATACACTTTTTAAACTTGCAGTGGATGACACTTGATGTGAATACACTTTTTTTCAAATATTGCAAGGAAATTCTCTTTCTATTTTGCCACTTAATAGTGTGATTCTGTCATATGTATGCACATATTTATGTTAATTGTAATTATTTAATAAAAATTAACTGAAATAAAAGTTTTCTTTGTTGACCTAAGAAGGAATTGACTTTTATTTTTTATATATTACTTGTTGTTTTTTTTTGTGTAAAATTATTTGTCTTAGGAATTTAACTGAATATGAAAAATCATTTGTAACTATAACTCGTAATATTCACATAAGAATTATGACTCACAATTGCTCAAAATTATAGATTTAAAATGCACGCGCAATGCAGCAAAATGACTGTTTTTAAAAATTATGTCTTCTCTATGCTCTGAAATGAGTTGTGCATCGATTCTTCGACGAAAATCGGCGGTATTCTTGCACGAGCGACTTTCGGTGAGAATTCGATCTTGCAAGAAAGGAAAGATGTTCGGGAGAATTTCAAGCGTGAACTGTAACGCCTCATTCTATACAAGGCATATAACGGCTTCAAGAAGAGTTACAATTTCAGGTTCATGGGAACACTTTAATTTTTATTTGCAAGCATTATATACATATTCAGAGTTCTCTGGCCTACGTCGAATCTCAAAACGCGGGGTCTGCGGCAGACCTTAATTATCACATGGCGTGATACACGAAACCACAAAAGGTTCACTTTAGAAATAAGCGGAAACTCCGGTCTGTTCTGTCACTGAGAAAAAGACAGGATTTCTTATCGAGTCGTCGCAGAACACTCACCCTTTCCTTCTCCCAAAACCTCTCTCTAAAAATCAGTCAAGGGAGGGCGAATCAGCTTCTCTCACTCTATTAGAGTAGACATTTTCTGAGCCTATGGTCTATCACCCATCACGATGCAACACGGTGTAGTCTATATCCCATCTGCAATTGTTTCGACCTGTGAAGGTCTAAGAGACAATCGCTAATTCCATGTGGTCTCATTATCCGTGACACCGAATATCTGCAATCAGATTTGAATGAAATGTTGTTCTCATTAGTACAAAATTCAAATTGCATACAATATAAATATCGACAACACTGGTTATCTGTTGCTAAATTTGACTGACAGGTTGTTATTATGTACTTGCTAAAAATATATATATTCCTGTCTTCTGGGAACGGAATGCAACTCTTCCCGTGGGAAAATGCTACAGGGACTAATAATTCCGATTTCATTCGACTGAAAAGCAAGTAAACGATGAAACTGTGAAAGAAGTTTTTGATAGTTCGAGGAACACGTAAAAGTGTCCTTTGGAAGGTTCTGTTCATTCGCGTCACGCGAAGAGTTAATGGGATTTTAATGCCTTTCTAATTGTCGCAGGGAAGCCGAAACGAGTCGATCTTCATCAAAGGCAGTCTCCTCTTTGAGCAAAGTCACTTCGATTAAGCAGTTCAGAGCAATCATCTGAACCACTGTTCCGAAGGGGTTGACATCGATCGACGAAAATTCCATTCTGTTGCTGCGCCGGCTGTAAATTGGTCTATTTGTGGGGCACATTAAAAACTTCGTTATATTCGGGGCACAGGGTTCATTAGCACGTTAGTTGGGCAATTGGTATGAACCCATTATTTAATTTATCAGCATTGTTCAAAAGATAAAACACGGTTTAGTTATCTGTAATGATTTCCTAATGGAAACAAGTATAATTAAGCTAGTATAAAATATTTCTATATTGGTAGGCTTGTACATCCAGTCATGGTGTCAAAAAAGGAACAATTTTCAATTTTTTTTAAACAATTACATTATTTGTGAAAATATATAATCAATTGTCTTGCTGAGCAGATTTCAGCATTTTTTTTTTTTTTTTTTTTTTTTTTGTTTGTTTTCAAATGCATTCAGAAACACAATGGGAAAAGAATGCATTAAGAAGGCACAGCACCCTACACGTGTTGATTTTTTTAATGTATTTGTACCGTCAAATAAATTGAGGAATATAGACGCAATAGTTTGAAATGACGAGATCTGGAATATACACACATTTTTTTAACAACCTCTTTTAGACAGAAATGTAACACATTTTGATCGTCAGCGACCCTTCATTAAATAATGAACATTTTTAACCATGAGAATAATAACTAAACTCCGTCTTCATCAAGTCTCATCTGTTTTATTGTGAAATTTGAGGTCAATATAGTCATTGGTGTTGAGGTACGCTTGTCTTTGTGAAATGCTAAAAACTGATTCCGGCGATTTTCGAAATGACTGAATTCATTGAGCAAAGAACTTGCATTCCATTTTGTCTGCTGAAACGTATAGGATGTTGCAGAAGGCATTCGGTGAGCATTCCTGTATCGGAAAGAAATGTTTACAAGTGCTATAAACTGTTCAAAGAAGGCAGAGAACGAGTTGAAGACGACCTTCTGGCCGACCCCCCCACCTCAACCGACGAAACTCAGGTCCAAAAAAATGAAAGATTAGGTGTTTGCAAACCGTCGATTTACAATTAGAGACATTGCTGATGATGCTGGAATTTCAAAATTAATGAGAATGGAATTTCAAAGGTCAATTCCATTTTGTGCCTCAAATGCGTCCAACCTCGATGGGTACCGAAAACACAGAATGGGCCAGCTCACACTGCATTGATTCTTCGTGAATTTTTCGCCAAAGATGAAACCCATATCGTTCCAGAACCACCGTATTCCCAACGTGCGACTTCTGGCTATTCCCTAAACTCAAAAGACCACTCCGGAGGCACCGTTTAGAGTCGATTGAAGAGATTCAACATGAACCGTCGAGCGCTTTGAAGGCCATCCCTGCCGATGACTCTTTAGCATGCATTGAGGATTGGGGGAAAAAGTTGGCATGAGTGCATTGTGTCCGGAGTGGAGTTCTTTGAAGGCGATGAAATAAATCTGAAGGAATAAATAAAGAGTATTTGAAAAAAATTATAATTGGTCTTACTTTTGGGGCACAGTAGTAGATAGCAGAATTTAATAAAATGCATGCGTAGTAAGATCAGAAAACATATTCTTAAAAAATTAACTAGTTTTTCCAGTGGGTCATTTTCTGCAACGTATTCCGTGGTAAAAGTTGTAAAATGGATCATGTCACTTCAAACATTTTCTAAAATAGGATCTGCGAACAACATTTAAAAAAAAAAAAAAAAATCAAATCCTCCCACCACAACGCCTGGATGAAAAATATCGCCAAATGGCGTTTTCTTTCTGAGCCAATCGTGTCCTTAACACTCCATCATCAAAGGCAGCTGCAAAATACAGTTTCTTTCGATAAAGGTAATAATAATAATAATAATAACAGCAGCAGAAACAAAAAACAAAAAGAATCTCTTCTTTCTATGGCACGAACAAAAAAAAAAAAAAAGGAAAGATAATACTAATACTAAAAAGAAGAGAAGCAAAAGTGTCTCGGCACAAACGATAATGAAGCTCGCTCTCTGCGGCGGCAGAGGGCGCTTCTCTCTTCAAGATTAGAATCTTCCGCCATTTTGAATCCCGAGGCGTAACAAATGATGTGTCGCCACCCAAATATGGCGTATTGTGGGGCGTTCAAGAAGGGGCTTTAATGATGCCCCGGTAATGAGAAAACGACCTTATCGGGCGAAGGGCGTAATCAACCGGGGCTCAAAGAAAATACTTTATCCCTTTTAGTGCTCGCTGTTAAAAAAGATGGACAGTTTGAGGCCTTTCGTTGGAAGATGCTAAAAATGTTGCACGATTAGAACGTGATTAATTTAACTTTTTATTATTTTTCTGTCGAACTGCTTAGAACGTATGTGGGGAAAAAAGAAACGAAAAGAGTGTTTTTAAAAAGAAGTATCATAACAGGCATACTGTGTGACAAAAAAAGAAAAGAAACTTTTACTACATTCTTTGATCGTGAGTATCAACATGCTTTAAAACACACGCCATGACCTTTTGTTTAAAACTATTATTTATTATCACTTCCTTGTTTCAGTTTTGAAGATATTAGAGAAAAGATTATTATAAATATTTAAGTAAATATTTTCTTATTTCCAAATCTTATTTTTTTTAATAATGTTTTTGAAGTATTTATTGCACTTTAATGTCTGAGTTTTGGAACAACATTTATCAATGTTTTTTTTTTTTTTTAAATAATGCTGGAAAATTTATTTGTCTCTAATCGTTGTTGTTTCTTATCCCACTTGGTAGACAGCAATACTACTGAGCTCAAAAGTAAGACCAATTATTTATTTATTCTTCCAAATTTATTTCATCGCCTTCAAAGTAATCTCCTCCGGACACAATGCACTAATGCCAATTTTTTTGCAATCCTCAATGCGTCCTAAAAAGTCATCGGCAGGGATGGCCTTCAAAGCGCGCGGCGATACACGTTGAATCTCTTCTATCGACTTAAAAACCACTTCTAAGCATTTCTTTCCGATATAGGAATGCTTCCCGAATGCCTTCTTCAACGCTCTATACGTTTCCTCACAACAAAATTGAATGCAAGTTCTATGCTCAATGAATTCAGACATTTTATAAATCGCCGAAATCAGTTTGAGCGTCTCACAAAGCCAAGCATAACTCAAACACTAATGACTATTTTGACGTCAGATTTCACACAGATGTCAAGGGCAGTGCCACCAACCTAAAAAAAAAAAAAAAATTGAAATTCCATAAGCCCAGGGAATTTTAAATTGAAAAAGTGTCTTACTTTTTGGACACAGTAGTACACTTTTATTTGCACTGAACTCCGCATATCGATCTTTGTTTGAAAATCTTTTTTTCTTTTTTTTTTTAATCTTACTTTTACAATGGGCTGATATTCATTTGAAATAAAACAATTGATTTCGACCATCGTATGAAATTAGAAAAAAATAGTTCTATTTCCTAATAATTAGGTTAATTTAAAAGTGGAAGGATGTGTCAAAACAAAGGACAGATGTCAAAAAAACATAATTTTTTATTGTTTAATGTCCATTATAGAACAGTGGGAGTATTTTAAAATAACAGTGTCTGTCTGAAGCCTAAGACTATGGCCGATGACTTTTTAGCGGGCATTGAGGATTGAAACAAAGTTGGCACAAGTGCATTGTGTCCGTAGGGCATTACTTTGAAGTCGATGAAATAAATTTGGAAGAATAAACGAAGAGTTTTTGAAAAAAAAAGAATAACAATTGGTCTTACTTTTTGGGTACAGTAGTATGCATTTTCTTCTTCTAATTTCAGTTGAACAACATCAACTCACCATTCCACTCCACTCAGAAACCACACAGAACCAAACTGAATTTACAAAGCCCCGCAAGGGAGGATATTCCTTATTTGCTAACGAGAACAGACGCGGGGTTAATTAAAATTCATGAACAGCATTCAGCGGGGAAATAAAATGTTCTGCGCCTAATGATCATGCGCCTTTCGCGAATTCCACTCAAAACAGGCGCTGCCATAAAGTCGTTAGCTGCCCCTGTCTTCACTTCAAAACTCGACAATCAAAACTCTTTTGAAAATTGAGTTTCCCCCTTGCTTTCACCGGATAATTACTGCGAAATTTGAAAATTGCTCTTCTCTTTTCTAGAACGTCTCCCTTCCAACCAAGGTTTAAAAGAATCCAAACGTAGTAACAATGAATAAAAAGCGAATAATTTTTTTTTATATTGGCATGGATTTTAGGAACACAGACTAAATTGAAAGACAATTTTGTTTTATTTATTGACTCAATATATATATTGATTCAATATTATAACAAAAAAATTTTCGATTCTCTGTTAAAAAAATACAAAAGATTAATCAAAGTATTTTTATAGATTATTTTAAATAAATTAAGAATTTATATTAATTAATAATTTTGATCCTAAATAATACTATGCTGAAAAGTAAAAGCAATTTTAAATTTAAATTTCCAGGGCATAAGGAATTTATTTTTTTTCACGTTGTTGGTACTATCCTTGACATCTGTGGGAAATTTCTCGTCGAAATATTCATTAGTGCTTGAGTTATGCTTGGTTTTGTGAGACGCTAAAACTGATTCCGGCGATTCACTTTTGTATGCAGAATGAATATTCGTGTGAGAAAACGAATAGAATGTTGCAGAAGGCATTCGGGAGCAAACTATATCGGAAAGAAGTGTTTACAAGTGGTATAAACAGTTAAAAAGAATGCAGAGAATGCATTGAAGAGGAAGAGCCCTCTGGTCGAATTTCAATCGTTAACCGACGAAGCTCACGTCCAAAAATTAAAGATTTGCTTCTTCCAAACCATCGATTTACAGTTAGAGACCTCGCTGAAGATGTAAGAATTACAAAAGGATCGGTCCATTCCATTTTGGGCCTCAAACGCGTCCGATCTCGATTGGTACCGAAAACACTGCGTTGATTCTTCATGACTTTTTCGCCAAAAATCCCATATCGTTCCATAACCACCATATTCACACCGGGCAACTTCTGGCTATTCCCTAAACTTAAAATACAACTCCGGGGACACCGTTTTAAGTCGATTGAAGAGATTCAACGCGAATCGCCGCACGCTTTGACAGGCCATCCCTGCCGATGACTTTTTAGCATGCATTGAGGATTGGAAAAAAATTGGCACTAGTGCATTTTGTCCTGAGGTGATTACTTTGAAGGCGATTTTGAAAGAATAAATAGTTTTTGAAAATTTTAGGTGTGAAATCATTATTATCAGGTTAAATGACAATAAAGAATATAATAAAAGGCTTTAATATTAAATTTTATCTCAGGGTATTTTTATATATGTAATAAACTAAATTGCAATTGTTTCATTCAATTGTCCCAAAGGAGAATAAGTTCAAAATTTAATTTAAAAACATCTCAAAATTTCTAGGTCATAAGTAACCATTGAGGATTGAGAAAAAAAGTTGACATCAGTGCATTGTGTACGGAGGGGATTACTGTGAAGGTGATGAAACAAATTTGGAAGAATAAATAAAGAGTTTTTGAAAAAAAAAAAAAAAAAATTGGTCTTACTTTTTGAGTAGAGTTAAACAAAATTGCAACAAATCTAATTTAAATTACAGCAATTTATCACGTTCTACTTCTACTTTCAACAAAAAAAAAAGCGCGAAATGAAATCTTCACGCATTTCGAAATATTTTTAATACACTCGAAATGAATTATTGTTTCATTTTTAGGATTAGCATTTAATAAAAAAAAAAAAATGGAAGAAAAAAAACTATCCTTTAAAAGAAAAACTTTGAGAAGAAAAGAGCACAATAGCCGAAAGTTAATTAAATACACTGACTTTTGAAAAGAGAGAAATAAAATGAGAAAAAGCCCCGAATTTAAATATGAAAAAGGAGAATAATAATAAATTTGTAAAGAAATGAAGTAAAAAAATCTCTGAGAAACATTAATAAATAGGAATATAAAAAAATGGCGAATTAAAACAGAAAAAAATAGAGGAAAATGGAAGTTATGAAAAAAAGAAAAAAAAAATAGAGATTGATGAAGACAAGCCGTGAAAAATGCAGAGACATAAAAAGAAAAAAGAAATGAATTGAAAAAATTGAAAGCTGCCAAAAAAAAAAAAAAAAAAAAAATTATACACTAATGAATAGAGTGAACTAATTCAACTAATTTTTTTTAAAAATAAATCAATATGGAAAATAAATCTATGATGTCAAATATAATAAAAAAAGAATTATGAATTTAACCTCATAATGTCCATCAAGAATTATTAAATATCAAATGGCACCCCATTCTTTTTTTAGCTAGCACGCCAAACAGATTTTTAAAAGTAATTAAAAATACTTTAAACATTTATTAAAAGGAAATCCAAATAAAAAGAATATAATTTTTTTTTCTGAGGATTTTCTTAAATGAATGCATCAAGTAAATTAGCATTCAAATAACAATGGCTTATTTTCTTAAATTCCTACTATTAGTTCACACTCTCCCTATATATATCTTGTTCAAATTTTTAATAATTGATAAAATACTATTGATTCCACCACTCAAGTTCAAATACATTTTTTTGAACTTGTAGGGTATGATACTTTATGTTATTACAGTTTTTTCAAATATTAATTCATTCATTTTAGTTTTTTTTTAGATTTAAGTTGCATATATCTACCAATAGATGGCGCCAAATGCAAGAGGAAAATTTAAATTTTATTTATAAAGGACTTTATGAAATATAGTGGAGAAAAAGTAGTAATTGACTTTTAAATTTTTTTTATATTACTTGTTCAGTATTAGTTTTTAAATAATGTCACGAAAATGAATTTAACAATTTTTTAATTTATTTCAATTAATTGAAATAAATATAAGAATTTAAAAATATGCGTTAATGTCCAGATTTCTTTAAGTTAAAATATTAATCATTCGTTTTAAAAAAATTGTGACATGAAGTGAATTATTTACATTTAATTGCAATTAACAAAATATAATAAAAGCATAACATTTATTTAATCCACTTCAATTTGTTATTTGCAAAATTATAAAAAATATGTTAAGTGAATTTTCTCCGTGAAACATATTTACTCTTTTAATTCTGTTTCCCTAAGACACACCGATGATTTTAATTCCTTTTTAGAAAAAATAAAATTACAAAGGGCGCATATTTATCTTGTTATTTTTTCCACGAATGAAATTATTGCAGAGTTAAAAGAAATGTTTTAATGAGAACCATTTATTCAGTTCATTAATACTTTATAATGAAAAGCATCTGTGTCGTTATAAGTAGATTCACAATCACTTATAATTAATTACGACGGTTAATTGAAAGAACAAAATAAAATTGTAATTTGTGCAGCAATTATAATTCGTTGTAAATGTGTTTTTTTAAATAAAATAATGCATCAGTAAATAAATTTTTAATTACAGCAATTTTTATTATATGCGGGTTTTTTTTTTTTCGAGTTAGCCAATTGTAATTATCTGTATGCTTCAAAAAATATTAATGTTGGAGCTCATTATAATTTATCATTTTATTTATTTCAGAAAAACTGTAGAAGCTTAAAAACATATATTCTTGAAAATTACTTAGAAGTAAAATAATCAATTAATTTGCTTTTTTTCTTAACTCTTCAATTTGAAATAATTCTGTGAGCTTTTCTTGGAGTGAGGGAGCTGTTTTCCCTTTTACTTATTTTCTCAAACTCAGTGGACTTCTTTAGTATACATGTTTAATAAGTTTCTATTCCATTCTTGTTTCAATCCTAAATATTTCATCAATGCTTCGCCACTATCCTGCCAAAATTTTAAGCCTTGAAATGCTTTATCGCCAAACATTTTACAATAAACGAATTTTGTATTTTAAATTGCTTTTAAGCCAAAAGTTAAACATTTATCGCCAACTTTTTATCACTAAAAAATTTTTTTTATTCTTCAATTACTTTTCCGCCAAATGCTATCGCTTTTACACAAAAATTTACCACTATTATGCCAAAACAATTATGCCTAAATTTTCTTTTATAATTTTATATCGCTTTATCGTCAAATTTTATCGCTATTATAGCAAAATTTTAATGATTTCTTTTACGGCACATATTGCAGCTTTAAAGCCAAAATATATCCTTATTTTGCCAAAATTTTATTCCTAAATTGCTTTTACGCCAAATTTAATCGCTTTATGGCCAAATTATTATGTGGAATTATGTTTTGTTAATTCACACAAATCTATCATTTACGCAAAGAAAATAATCACTGTTATGATAAAATTACGCCAAAATTATTCGGCAATACGTCAACTTTTTTTTTATTATTATGTCAAAAATAATTATCGATGATGTTGTTTACGATGCTGAATTCGAATGATGAAACAAAAATTATTTAAAAAGGAAAAAAAAGAAAAGAAACCGAAGAAAAACTTACATTTTATTCTGATATATTCTTTGTTGGAGGCAAAATTATATTTTTATTGCCTTAAATCCTGTTCTTTTTACTTTATACTCTCAGTACAATTCTTACAATTTTGTCCTTTGTACCACTTTATCAAATGTATGAAGAAAACAAAACGGAACAGTCTTTTTCTTCTGCAAACTAACGTTCTAAAATTAAGAAGTTACATTTTTCCGCGCGAATTCAAATAACGGTTGCCACAAAAACCTTAACTATGTCAACAGCATTAAAAGAAACATTCGATCGGCGTTTTTGCCATGAACTAACGTTCTAAAAATAAAAAATAACATTTTTCGCATAAATTCAAATAACGGTTGTTATAGATTATTTCAACAGCATTAAAAGAGAATAATTATTTGATAATCAAATATAAGTTATGAATAAATTTAAAAATCGTTTTTCTTGTTTGTTTCGTATTTTCATAGTTGGAAGCTATATGAAAAGTGTTTATTTTCTGTATCCTTTACTGAAAACATACATTATAAGAACAATTTCAGAATAATCAATAATTTATTGAATAAATATTTAAAAAGAATATATATTTATGTTCTTTATTTGCTATAACTAAAAAATGCAGCAAATAACAACCAAAGTAGATATAAATAATTATTATACTGTTCAGGAAGAAGTTAGGAATTCCTCTAGAATATTGTAAACCTAAAGAAATTGGTGTGAACATCGGCGGAATATTCCGGGTTGCAAGATTGGCGACTTCCTCAGGGGTACAGTATTCTAGATTTCAACCACGCAATTTTTGGTAAGGCTCCTTTTTTTTTATTACTGAAGTCGATTCTAAGCCCAATGCGCTAGTGTTCAATCAATCCCATGTATTAACATACATATAATGCTCTAACGGTTATCAAACCAGTAATCAAATTTGCTTAATCAAAATAACTTTTCTTGTATTATATCTACTGAGAGTATAATTGTAATAGGCGAAATAAAACGTATAGTTTCTGTAATTAAAGAAGCACAAGTTAAAAAATTGTAAAATCTGTTCAACTTGCCCTTAAACAAAATATTTAATTTTTTAAAAATTATTATTAAAGCAGAGCAGATAATATTCTACTCAACGGCATCTGAGATTTGTGGTTTTTATAACAACTTCAACCTAATAAAAACTTTAACCATGAATAAAAAATTAAATCTGGTTAACAACGAATATTAAACAATCACTTATTTACAAAAGAATTTAATAGCAATACAAGTTTCATATTCATGGATGTTTACAAAATGCCATTCCACCTAATACTCAATTTTTAAAGCAAAGAAGAAAAATTTTTTACTCGACTATGCATGATATCTGTAGACCTATAAAACATAGCAAACGGAAAATTTCATAACAAAGGCTACATGCTACTGTTTCCAAAAGTAAGATCAATTTTCAATGTAAAATTCCGGGATTTATGGAATTTCAATTTTTTTCTTTTTTAAGTTGTATCCCTGTTAGCTGTTAGGCACTGTCATTGACATTTGTGTGAAATTAGATGTCAAAATATTCATTAGTGTTTGAGTGACGCTTGGGCTTTGTGAGAGCTCAAACTGATTCCTGCGATTTTTAAATGTCTGAATTAATTCAGCATAGAACTTGCATTACATTTTGTTTGCGGAAAAGTATAGAATGTTGCAGAAGGCATTCGGTGAGCATTGCTATATCGGAAAGAAATGTTTACAAGTGGAATAAACAGTTCAAAGAAGGCAGAGAACGCGTCGAAGATGAAGAGCCCTCTGATCGACAACCAACCTTAACCGACAAAGATCACGTCCAAAAGATTAAGGATTGGGTGCTTGCCAACCGTCGATTTACAATTAGAGACCTTGCTGAGCATGAAAGAAATAAAGAAAAATACGTTAATCAGCAATCATTAAATAGTCAGTTATTTATAAGGATTTCGCAATAGTACACGTTTCCCATCAAAGGACATGGATGGATAAAGGACAAAGATGGCATTCCATCATGAATTTGATACTATAACTACCATTCCTTGCTTCTAAATCCTTCAACTACTATTGCGCTCAAAATGTAAGAATAATAATTTTTTTCAAAAATTCTTTCTTTATTCTGGCGCAATCAGTGGTTTCTGTACCAATCGAGATTTGAAGCGTTTGAGGCCCAAAATGGAATTGACCGTTCCTTTTGAAATTCCAACATCATCAGCAAGGTCTCTAATTCTAAACCGACGGTTTACATGCACCCAATCTTTAATGTTTTGGGTGAGTTGATGGTCGACCAGAAGGCTCTTCGTTATCAACGTGTTCTCTGCTTTCTTTGAACTGTTTATACCACTTGTATACATTTCTTTCCTATATAGAATGGTCACCGAATGCCTTCTTCTGCACGTTTCCGCAAACAGACTCCAATGCAAGTACTTTGCTCAATGAATCCAGATATTTCAAAAATCTCAGGAATCAGTTTTAGCATCTCGTAAAGCTACGCTTAGCTCAAAAACTAATTTTCTTTGACGTGAAATTTCACAAGGATGTCAAGGACAGTGCCAGCAACCTAAATAAGAAAAAAAGCAATTGAAATTCCATACGCCTCGAAATTTTAAATTTAAAATGGGTCTTACTTTTTTGGACACAGTAGTATTACTTCCTTATTTCAGTTTTGAAGTTTTTAGAGAAAAGAAGATAATAATGTTACTTTTTGGACACAATAGTATAATTACCATTCTAAATTCTTCAACTACCACAATACTGACTTCCTCTGTTCACCACAAATGATTTTCCACCTCCTATATAAAAAAAGCTCCTTTCCCAATCCAGTTTTAAACAGAAAGAGGAAAGAGACAGCAACCTTCAGACACGATCGACAACTCCAAAACGGAAAAGGTTAATTAAAACTTTTCTCTCTGCGTGAACCGAGAGTGCATTGAAACGACAATGAAAAATACCCTCTGCTGCACCAACATAATCGGCGATGGAGTCTGGATTTGATCCCTCCCCTACATTAAATAATTTAATCCACCCTTCATAATCACCGCCCGCCGCGTAGAATGACGGTGTGGGGGTAGGAAAAGTTGGAAACGAGTCACTGACTCAGATAATAAAGTTCGATTTTTAATTGCCGCAAACGAATTTCACCACACGGGGTTGAGTTGTTTGCTGCTAGATATCTGCTCACATCAGGTACATGCATGTAGTAAGTATTTCTCGATCGCAGGATTTTCCGACTTTTGGATTTTTGTGTGTTCCTGTCAACGACAGGCCGTTCGCTTTAAATCGGGAAAAGTTCCAGGAAAGGAAAATTTTCTGGATGTGACTTCCGGAATCATCGACTCATTATCTGGAAAGAGGTAAGTAGGAGGATGTGTGGTGGAAGGGGTAACAACTTAATTTATAAAGAAAGAGTTTTGATTGTCGAGTTTGCAAGTGAAGACAGTGTAGAAATGGATAATGACTTCGTGCTCTGAAAAGAAGGACAGCTGTCTCGGATCTAGGGTGCGCGACAGTCGCTTTGAATTGTCGCAATGAAACGTTGAATGAGGTCGGACATTTCTAACACGGGTAGAGCTGACACAAATCACGTTGACTGCATTCTATGCGTTTTTGTGTTAAACGCAAAAACATCGGCAGAGTTAAACAGTGAGTGAAGGCTTGACAGAGAGATAGAATCGACTTGTGTGTTCTTAGTAGCCATCTGTGTGTGAGAGCATGTGTGTTTCATAAGAGGGAAAAACTATTAAAATATTCCCGCAGCACAACATTTGGCGTCAGCAACAATTTATGAAGGATGAAGAATTATTGTAAAATGAAAGAAAAGACATGAAATCATGACAAGAATTTTAGTGTTTTTGTTGTTGTATATTTTTGATGTGGGTAAATACCAAAAACGATATAAATTCAGCATAATATCCATTAAACAAATACAATTTTTTTTCGATTCTTCTATTACTTCCAGGATCACGGAGAAGTGGATGTCGTTAAATAGCGTTTCACGCCCGTAAGTGAACCCCTTAAAAGAATTGTCCTAGCAAATTTATTTCGATAGATATTCGCAAGTATGCGTTTAAGTCACAAATCCACGCTCTGGGAGCTCTCCGAGCTGTTTTAAGCGAGTTTTAGCGTTTTTGAGAGTAAATTGCGACCGATTTGGCTGCAATTTGGTACATAAGTGCGCATTTCCCCATATACCCCGTGCCCATATGGGGAGAAATTAACGTGCTAGGGCCACAATGTGGATGTCGTTAAATAGCGTTTCACGCCCGTAAGTGAACCCCTTAAAAGAATTGGCCTAGCAAATTTATTTCGATAGATATTCGCAAGTATGCGTTTAAGTCACAAATCCACGCTCTGGGAGCTCTCCGAGCTGTTTTAAGCGAGTTTTAGCGTTTTTGAGAGTAAATTGCGACCGATTTGGCTGCAATTGGTACATAAGTGCCTCAGATGAATACATTGTGATCGGCTATCAGCATTTTTTTGCGTGCGACCTCAATTTGTCCCGTTATGGCCAGATTCAGCTGCGAATTTGGCCGAAAACTGTATTTGGCCGTAACGTAAAAAGTTGCATAGGAATAATTTTTTTGTCGGTTCCAGAGGATGTAATACAACGCCACGAATCTATAGGCACCAACCGCGTGTCTGTGAGAAATTATTTGTAGAAGTTATGGGCATGCGTTCGCCTAGTCCGGATCGCGCATTTCCCCATATACCCCGTGCCCATATGGGGAGAAATTAACGTGCTAGGGCCACAATGTGGATGTCGTTAAATAGCGTTTCACGCCCGTAAGTGAACCCCTTAAAAGAATTGGCCTAGCAAATTTATTTCGATAGATATTCGCAAGTATGCGTTTAAGTCACAAATCCACGCTCTGGGAGCTCTCCGAGCTGTTTTAAGCGAGTTTTAGCGTTTTTGAGAGTAAATTGCGACCGATTTGGCTGCAATTTGGTACATAAGTGCCTCAGATGAATACATTGTGATCGGCTATCAGCATTTTTGCGTGCGACCTCAATTTGTCCCGTTATGGCCAGATTCAGCTGCGAATTTGGCCGAAAACTGTATTTGGCCGTAACGTAAAAAGTTGCATAGGAATAATTTTTTTGTCGGTTCCAGAGGATGTAATACAACGCCACGAATCTATAGGCACCAACCGCGTGTCTGTGAGAAATTATTTGTAGAAGTTATGGGCATGCGTTCGCCTAGTCCGGATCGCGCATTTCCCCATATACCCCGTGCCCATATGGGGAGAAATTAACGTGCTAGGGCCACAATGTGGATGTCGTTAAATAGCGTTTCACGCCCGTAAGTGAACCCCTTAAAAGAATTGGCCTAGCAAATTTATTTCGATAGATATTCGCAAGTATGCGTTTAAGTCACAAATCCACGCTCTGGGAGCTCTCCGAGCTGTTTTAAGCGAGTTTTAGCGTTTTTGAGAGTAAATTGCGACCGATTTGGATGCAATTTGGTACATAAGTGCCTCAGATGAATACATTGTGATCGGCTATCAGCATTTTTGCGTGCGACCTCAATTTGTCCCGTTATGGCCAGATTCAGCTGCGAATTTGGCCGAAAACTGTATTTGGCCGTAACGTAAAAAGTTGCATAGGAATAATTTTTTTGTCGGTTCCAGAGGATGTAATACAACGCCACGAATCTATAGGCACCAACCGCGTGTCTGTGAGAAATTATTTGTAGAAGTTATGGGCATGCGTTCGCCTAGTCCGGATCGCGCATTTCCCCATATACCCCGTGCCCATATGGGGAGAAATTAACGTGCTAGGGCCACAATGTGGATGTCGTTAAATAGCGTTTCACGCCCGTAAGTGAACCCCTTAAAAGAATTGGCCTAGCAAATTTATTTCGATAGATATTCGCAAGTATGCGTTTAAGTCACAAATCCACGCTCTGGGAGCTCTCCGAGCTGTTTTAAGCGAGTTTTAGCGTTTTTGAGAGTAAATTGCGACCGATTTGGCTGCAATTTGGTACATAAGTGCCTCAGATGAATACATTGTGATCGGCTATCAGCATTTTTGCGTGCGACCTCAATTTGTCCCGTTATGGCCAGATTCAGCTGCGAATTTGGCCGAAAACTGTATTTGGCCGTAACGTAAAAAGTTGCATAGGAATAATTTTTTTGTCGGTTCCAGAGGATGTAATACAACGCCACGAATCTATAGGCACCAACCGCGTGTCTGTGAGAAATTATTTGTAGAAGTTATGGGCATGCGTTCGCCTAGTCCGATCGCGCATTTCCCCATATACCCCGTGCCCATATGGGGAGAAATTAACGTGCTAGGGCCACAATGTGGATGTCGTTAAATAGCGTTTCACGCCCGTAAGTGAACCCCTTAAAAGAATTGGCCTAGCAAATTTATTTCGATAGATATTCGCAAGTATGCGTTTAAGTCACAAATCCACGCTCTGGGAGCTCTCCGAGCTGTTTTAAGCGAGTTTTAGCGTTTTTGAGAGTAAATTGCGACCGATTTGGCTGCAATTTGGTACATAAGTGCCTCAGATGAATACATTGTGATCGGCTATCAGCATTTTTGCGTGCGACCTCAATTTGTCCCGTTATGGCCAGATTCAGCTGCGAATTTGGCCGAAAACTGTATTTGGCCGTAACGTAAAAAGTTGCATAGGAATAATTTTTTTGTCGGTTCCAGAGGATGTAATACAACGCCACGAATCTATAGGCACCAACCGCGTGTCTGTGAGAAATTATTTGTAGAAGTTATGGGCATGCGTTCGCCTAGTCCGGATCGCGCATTTCCCCATATACCCCGTGCCCATATGGGGAGAAATTAACGTGCTAGGGCCACAATGTGGATGTCGTTAAATAGCGTTTCACGCCCGTAAGTGAACCCCTTAAAAGAATTGGCCTAGCAAATTTATTTCGATAGATATTCGCAAGTATGCGTTTAGTCACAAATCCACGCTCTGGGAGCTCTCCGAGCTGTTTTAAGCGAGTTTTAGCGTTTTTGAGAGTAAATTGCGACCGATTTGGCTGCAATTTGGTACATAAGTGCCTCAGATGAATACATTGTGATCGGCTATCAGCATTTTTGCGTGCGACCTCAATTTGTCCCGTTATGGCCAGATTCAGCTGCGAATTTGGCCGAAAACTGTATTTGGCCGTAACGTAAAAAGTTGCATAGGAATAATTTTTTTGTCGGTTCCAGAGGATGTAATACAACGCCACGAATCTATAGGCACCAACCGCGTGTCTGTGAGAAATTATTTGTAGAAGTTATGGGCATGCGTTCGCCTAGTCCGGATCGCGCATTTCCCCATATACCCCGTGCCCATATGGGGAGAAATTAACGTGCTAGGGCCACAATGTGGATGTCGTTAAATAGCGTTTCACGCCCGTAAGTGAACCCCTTAAAAGAATTGGCCTAGCAAATTTATTTCGATAGATATTCGCAAGTATGCGTTTAAGTCACAAATCCACGCTCTGGGAGCTCTCCGAGCTGTTTTAAGCGAGTTTTAGCGTTTTTGAGAGTAAATTGCGACCGATTTGGCTGCAATTTGGTACATAAGTGCCTCGATGAATACATTGTGATCGGCTATCAGCATTTTTGCGTGCGACCTCAATTTGTCCCGTTATGGCCAGATTCAGCTGCGAATTTGGCCGAAAACTGTATTTGGCCGTAACGTAAAAAAAGTTGCATAGGAATAATTTTTTTGTCGGTTCCAGAGGATGTAATACAACGCCACGAATCTATAGGCACCAACCGCGTGTCTGTGAGAAATTATTTGTAGAAGTTATGGGCATGCGTTCGCCTAGTCCGGATCGCGCATTTCCCCATATACCCCGTGCCCATATGGGGAGAAATTAACGTGCTAGGGCCACAATGTGGATGTCGTTAAATAGCGTTTCACGCCCGTAAGTGAACCCCTTAAAAGAATTGGCCTAGCAAATTTATTTCGATAGATATTCGCAAGTATGCGTTTAAGTCACAAATCCACGCTCTGGGAGCTCTCCGAGCTGTTTTAAGCGAGTTTTAGCGTTTTTGAGAGTAAATTGCGACCGATTTGGCTGCAATTTGGTACATAAGTGCCTCGGATGAATACATTGTGATCGGCTATCAGCATTTTTGCGTGCGACCTCAATTTGTCCCGTTATGGCCAGATTCAGCTGCGAATTTGGCCGAAAACTGTATTTGGCCGTAACGTAAAAAAAGTTGCATAGGAATAATTTTTTTGTCGGTTCCAGAGGATGTAATACAACGCCACGAATCTATAGGCACCAACCGCGTGTCTGTGAGAAATTATTTGTAGAAGTTAT
The DNA here is from genome assembly GCA_021605095.1 of Caerostris extrusa. Lineage (NCBI taxonomy): Eukaryota > Metazoa > Arthropoda > Arachnida > Araneae > Araneidae > Caerostris > Caerostris extrusa. Next base: position 1,875 of record BPLR01011791.1, on the reverse strand, counting down.
GGGCATGCGTTCGCCTAGTCCGGATCGCGCATTTCCCCATATACCCCGTGCCCATATGGGGAGAAATTAACGTGCTAGGGCCACAATGTGGATGTCGTTAAATAGCGTTTCACGCCCGTAAGTGAACCCCTTAAAAGAATTGGCCTAGCAAATTTATTTCGATAGATATTCGCAAGTATGCGTTTAAGTCACAAATCCACGCTCTGGGAGCTCTCCGAGCTGTTTTAAGCGAGTTTTAGCGTTTTTGAGAGTAAATTGCGACCGATTTGGCTGCAATTTGGTACATAAGTGCCTCGGATGAATACATTGTGATCGGCTATCAGCATTTTTGCGTGCGACCTCAATTTGTCCCGTTATGGCCAGATTCAGCTGCGAATTTGGCCGAAAACTGTATTTGGCCGTAACGTAAAAAGTTGCATAGGAATAATTTTTTTGTCGGTTCCAGAGGATGTAATACAACGCCACGAATCTATAGGCACCAACCGCGTGTCTGTGAGAAATTATTTGTAGAAGTTATGGGCATGCGTTCGCCTAGTCCGGATCGCGCATTTCCCCATATACCCCGTGCCCATATGGGGAGAAATTAACGTGCTAGGGCCACAATGTGGATGTCGTTAAATAGCGTTTCACGCCCGTAAGTGAACCCCTTAAAAGAATTGGCCTAGCAAATTTATTTCGATAGATATTCGCAAGTATGCGTTTAAGTCACAAATCCACGCTCTGGGAGCTCTCCGAGCTGTTTTAAGCGAGTTTTAGCGTTTTTGAGAGTAAATTGCGACCGATTTGGCTGCAATTTGGTACATAAGTGCCTCGGATGAATACATTGTGATCGGCTATCAGCATTTTTGCGTGCGACCTCAATTTGTCCCGTTATGGCCAGATTCAGCTGCGAATTTGGCCGAAAACTGTATTTGGCCGTAACGTAAAAAGTTGCATAGGAATAATTTTTTTGTCGGTTCCAGAGGATGTAATACAACGCCACGAATCTATAGGCACCAACCGCGTGTCTGTGAGAAATTATTTGTAGAAGTTATGGGCATGCGTTCGCCTAGTCCGGATCGCGCATTTCCCCATATACCCCGTGCCCATATGGGGAGAAATTAACGTGCTAGGGCCACAATGTGGATGTCGTTAAATAGCGTTTCACGCCCGTAAGTGAACCCCTTAAAAGAATTGGCCTAGCAAATTTATTTCGATAGATATTCGCAAGTATGCGTTTAAGTCACAAATCCACGCTCTGGGAGCTCTCCGAGCTGTTTTAAGCGAGTTTTAGCGTTTTTGAGAGTAAATTGCGACCGATTTGGCTGCAATTTGGTACATAAGTGCCTCAGATGAATACATTGTGATCGGCTATCAGCATTTTTGCGTGCGACCTCAATTTGTCCCGTTATGGCCAGATTCAGCTGCGAATTTGGCCGAAAACTGTATTTGGCCGTAACGTAAAAAGTTGCATAGGAATAATTTTTTTGTCGGTTCCAGAGGATGTAATACAACGCCACGAATCTATAGGCACCAACCGCGTGTCTGTGAGAAATTATTTGTAGAAGTTATGGGCATGCGTTCGCCTAGTCCGGATCGCGCATTTCCCCATATACCCCGTGCCCATATGGGGAGAAATTAACGTGCTAGGGCCACAATGTGGATGTCGTTAAATAGCGTTTCACGCCCGTAAGTGAACCCCTTAAAAGAATTGGCCTAGCAAATTTATTTCGATAGATATTCGCAAGTATGCGTTTAAGTCACAAATCCACGCTCTGGGAGCTCTCCGAGCTGTTTTAAGCGAGTTTTAGCGTTTTTGAGAGTAAATTGCGACCGATTTGGCTGCAATTTGGTACATAAGTGCCTCAGATGAATACATTGTGATCGGCTATCAGC